>JBBBDQ010001737.1:437500-500000 GCA_037127315.1 Ascarosepion bandense
TTTTATTTCATCAGTCAGTCAGCTAAGTGCCATACGTGATACACGCTTGTGCGATTATGTTCCTTTTGAGACATAACTGATTGGGCAGAAGATTTTCCTCCAGTAGCTTGCAGTTACTTTCTGTAGTAGACTGGTTGCCAACCAACGCTAAAGAACCCAATCTCTTCTGCTATTTAACACAGCTGGTGGGAGCAGAGATGGATGTATATCTTTTCCAAGTGTATTTGCGCTTTCTTTTCGTGCATATAACATTAGCTAAATGTTTAAAAATTGTTTCTTGCCAGTTAAGATTTCAGTTAGCACATCTTAGTCGTTGCGGTAGCAAAGATTAATTTTATTTCTTTTCTTTTCTTTTTTTTTTTTTTTGAATTTCTAAAGGAATGTATCTGAAAGCCTGTACATTGACTATGAAGGCATATCCTAATTAAAGTTTGGCATTTTTTCTTTCCTTCGAGTTTGTAGGAATTTGAATTCTTGATTTAGATTAGTTTCCGACTTTCCAACTTTTGCATAGCATCTTGAGAAGCAGCTCTAATCAACAATTGAATAATATCGGAGTTCCTTGTAGTGACATGTCGCGCATTGATGTGTATCCTTGTAAGCGCCTCCGGTTGGCAAAGGTGAGGTCACATCATACTGCAGTCTGTGCCCCTTTCCTTCCTATACATGTTGCATATGGCGACCGACTGATGCTACTACTCTAGGCCTCTCGTTTAATAAAAATCTGTAACCATGACGATAAAAAATTAAAAAAAAAAACACAACTAAACCAGCTAAACAAGAAATATCTAAACCCGTCAACATCTCTTTCTCGAACATATGAGATATCCGTACCAACTGTTGCTGCGTTGAATCCTTCCTCCAAGTAAACTCACCTGACATCATAGCCCTCTGTGAAACTAACCTTGACCCTTCTATCCCCTCCTGTGAGTTTCTTATGGGGAAACACACCTATTCCTAAGATAATAGACGCTCCCTCCTATATTAATAAAAGTTAACAGGAAGTTCTTGGAAAGTTCATAGGAGTGCTTTCGACTTCTATTGGAGGTCAGTAGAACTACTAGGCAGTTGATATTAGTTGGCAGTTAGCCGAATACTAAGGAGTCATCTTTCAGTGGAAGATTACCAAGTTTATAACATTTTGGGTACGTAAAGTCGATTAGCAACCGATATAGCACGAATATAACCTTCAGTGCGAAAACTACTCCACAACAGAGTTCTACATCCTTGGTTACTTTCCCCTCTTTAAGAAGGACCCCAATGTCTATATGCATGGACTTTGTCTGTCAGTGAACATCTCCCTCTAGCTAGGGAATATCCAGTGCATTTCTGCATGTTTCTCCGTTTCTCTTTACTAAGCACGGTTAACTATATTTTCTTTCTCTACCGCTCCCCTTTATCTCATGATTGTTTCGTCCTAGACAGCATCTCGAACAATATTGATAAGGCCATTTTTTTCTATCGTGCGCCCATATACTTGTCTTTAGTGATTTTAATGCCCATTAGGCCTAGTGGCTGGAAAACCCTGTCACAGAACTTGATTGAATACATGCTATGAAATTTTCAATCACTCAATCCCTTACCCAAGTAGTGGGTTTTCCCACGCGTTTCTCTAATCACCTTAATAGACCTGAGTCGCTGCTCAATCTCTGTTTCACTTCCATCCCTGACACTTGCAATATCAAGCAGCTCTGCCTTCTTGGAAACTCTGACCATGCCGTGCTTTTCGTTAATAATTCCTTCCACTTCCCCTCCCCCAGGAACCTCAGACTAGCAGAATCAATTACTGTTACCAAAGACAAGACAGGGACTTGTTCCCCGATTTCCTGGGTGACGTCCCTTTGAACAATTTTTTTTAGTATTCGCCTTGAAAACTGTGCATTCGAGGTCGCCTCTTGGGTTAAAGCTCGCATCGATGCTTTCATCCCAGTCAGAAAATTACAACTTAAACCGAATTTATCCCCTTGGTTCTCCCCTGCCTTCTCGGTCGCTATCTCCCACGAGAATCATTTCTTCCGGCTTTATTGGAGCCACGCGTCTGTGTGACACTATCTCACGCGGTGATGCTTTCCCTTCTCCCGAGGGGATACTTTCCTTTGGTTGGTTTAAATCAACGGAGAGAGAAATTGATA
Source organism: Ascarosepion bandense (assembly GCA_037127315.1). Lineage (NCBI taxonomy): Eukaryota > Metazoa > Mollusca > Cephalopoda > Sepiida > Sepiidae > Ascarosepion > Ascarosepion bandense. The sequence continues at coordinate 439,633 of JBBBDQ010001737.1, forward strand.
TTGGTAATATTGTTAATGTTTTATTGCGTCACGCGATGTGAGCTTAGGAAAAAAATAATAATTTTCGTACCATCAAGTGCTTCTAAAAACACGGGAGCATAATATTTAATTATTTGATAAAAATAATCATTTCACTTCTATCATGTTTTTATAAATATCGCTACTTTCATGTTCAATATAAATTTCCCTGGCTTTGGAGTTGAAATGTTGATTCCGCTAATCTGAAAACGTGTAGACAAAACAAGTTTCAGAGTGATTTGATAAGGTCACCCGGAGGCCAAGGCCACTGTTGAACACAACAGTCCGAAATAATCCAAACTGAATTCAGTTCGTTGTGAGTTGGCATGATCTCATTAGTCTAGCTAAGACATCCGCAAATCGAGTGGGCGGAGAACAAATTTCATTGGCCGAAGACTGTGAGCAGGCCGGATCCCCATAGAGGATCGAAATTATTTATAAAAATAGATGCTCGACACGAAAAGTTCAGTTTTTGAGTTGGGGAGCGAGTTGGGAAGCAGTTTGTTGAGTTGGAGCTGCTATCAGTCGAAATGTAACGACTGTGGAAAAACGCCCCAGCCGGGAAGCCATGACCCACGGCTGGTCGCCCACCATAGAACATATGGCTAAATAGTTAATTTCGAATGAAGCCTGCCGCAAATTAACTCAAAGAAGTTAATTTTAAAAAATGCGCCATCGACATGAATCCCGAAAGAACGTTATTGTTATTTTTTTTTAATTCCGAGAGAATCGAACATTCTGATTCTTCGTTCGCTCAACTTCGGCAAACTCCGTTAAACTCCGATAAGGACCCGAAAAAAACTTTGCTGTTTTAGAAGTTACATAGGAAAATTGACAATCCTGATTATAGAGAATTAATAAAAAGACTTAAACGAAATACGAGAAGAGACTTTGGCGAATATTTGAAGAGATCTGTTTATTTCAACGCTAACGAAACTTCGACAAAACACTTCGTTTAACGATTAGAAGCTATGATGCTTTTTGTAAAAATCATTTTCGTCGATTGTATATCATTTTCGACAACTGTATTCTTGGGAAAAGAAAGACATTTTTTCTCTTATATAAAGACATTCTTCGTAGCTCTCCATGCGTGTTCGGCTTGTTCATTTATTTTATTAATTTTTTTCTTTTTTTTTTTTTTTTTGGTGTCGTGTTTATTTTTTTTCAACCCACAAGTATACACCGGTGTCCGGACTGGCTAAAAGGGACGACTATTAAGATTGCAAGACGTGACCTCTGGGATCTAATCACAACGTGGGACAGTGTCTCGTTGTTGCAAAAGACGTCCTGTAGTCCAGCTTTTGTGCGACATCATCGGAATAGGATCGTTGCGACCGGGTGGCAGTGTCACAACTGGGATCGTCACACCGTCAGCGAGAAGGAGCGCCACATTAGACAGACAGCCAGCCCGGCCTGACGCGTCAGACCTGGTGCTGTCTCGACCATGATCTGGTCTGAGGGCAGCAGTCCGGTGCAGGGTGTTACATCTGTCTATAACAGGCGCACTTTTACCTCTCCTCGTAGCGAGTGCAAGAGAATATTTAATGATGCGAAGTTGCTGTTTGCTGACAGAATAAAGCACCGTATTTATCATTCCTTATGTTTGACTCCAAAGACTACTGGAGGCCCTGTAAAAGTGTACTAAATAACAGTACAATCCCTTCTTTAATCAATTAAGTTGAGGTTCTCTCATCTTCAGCGGATAAGGCCGAGTGTTTTGCTCTCAGATTCTCCACCAGCTTGACATTGGATTCGTCTGGAGTATCTGTGCCCGACTTCCCACCTAGAACTGATGCTCAACTGAGAGACGTTCACATTACCCTCTCGCTGGTCACTAAAATAATTTCAAAGCATGACCCCCATAATGCGACGGATTTCCAATCATTGAAGAAATGTGCCCCTGAACTCTCTTCTATCCTCTCCAAACACTACAACTACTGCCTCTCTCCTTCTTGTTTTCCTGCCTGCTGGAAGTCCTCCTCTGTGGTTCCTGTATTTTAAAATTCTGGAGAAAACTCAGGCCCTTTAATTATCGCCCCATCGGCCTCATACCGAATTTTGGCAAAGTGTTCGAGGCTATTATCGATGCCGAATTTGTTCAGCATTTCACAGCCCACAGTCTCTTCTCTGACAAACAGTACGGTTTCCGCTTCACCATGTTTACTGCGGATATGCTAACGACCATCACTGAGTATATATAGCATGCTCTCGATAAGAAAGCGAAGCTCGAGCTGTTGCGATGGATATCTTCAAAGGGTTTGACAGAATCTGTTATGATGGCTTTCTACGCATGCTACGAGACTATGGTATGACTGGATGAATGTTTGATCTAATCTTGTCATTCCTTTCAAGAATAATAAATAAAGGTAGCGTTGAACGGACATTTCTCCACATATATATATATATTTAATCATATCACCCCGAGCAAGGCGGTAACGCCTCTGATGTGCAGGAGGCTACGTAAGAGTGAAAAGATTAGAAAAGAGAAAGCCGGAAACCACATCCTAAACAGGGAAAAGGGATGAGCCTCTACACCTGTTCAATAGACGTGGGTGCTGTGTGAACCTGGCGATAGTTTAGTCTATCTACTCCAATTGAAAAGAAAAAAATGAATAAATGGTCTTCATCAACGATCTCGCTGATGTAATCAGATCGAAAGGAGGCATCTACGCTGAGGACACTACCGTTTACTCACGCCTCGATCAGAAATCCGCTCAGGCTGACAAAGCGAACCTCGCTGCTGAGCATGAAAAGGAACTCCAATCTGTGGTGGACTGGGGTAAGAAATAGCTCGTGAATTTTAATGCTCCCAAAATGAAGCCACTATCATAGACAATTGCTCCTAACCTCAATTAGCATGAACCAGGCTAGTCTCAGTTCCAGTCAATTTCATACCGACGTAATGTTGCTTCACCCTGTCTATTCTACAAATACTTTCACGGATTTTGTTCTAATGAGCTTAGCACCCTGGTGTCACCTCTGCATGAATTTACTCGAGCTACTAAACTAGCTGTTAAGTCCCTCAGTGAAATCAATCAAAAGTAACATCAACTTCTACCTTCAGCTTCTTTTCTTTCACTTCCTGCCTGTGGAATTCCATTTCATATACTTGCTTCCCTGACTGCTACAATCCCCAAGAATGTAAATGTAAGGTCATTTGCTATCTTCTACCTCTTTGACTCGCATCATTTTCCTCATGCTCTTTCCCCTGTCCACTCTACTCTCATCAGCTCACTTTACACCAGTGTTCTCATCTTGTTTTACCCATTCTTTGACACCCTCTATAACTTTTTTGTCTTTCTCATCACTCTCCTTTTATGTAAATCCCTGCGCACCAGTGTCAGTACTTCCTTGCTTGGGGTGAAATGATTATAAAAAAATTTAAATAAAACAAATTCAATTGGAATGCGAACTCGGCTCTCCATTTTCGCTTTCTGAGCTAATATCCACTGCACCATAACGTACATCCGTAGACCAAGAATATAAAATGAATCGTTGCAAAATATTTAAATGTTTCCTGGGCAATTATTGTATTTAATATCTCTTTTAATTTACACGCATCCATGCAATAACCACACATACACTTACAGATTCTCTAATCTTTTCATGTGTGTATATATATGCATGTGTGTGCGTGCGTGCGCGCGTGTCTGTTTTCGCGCGCGTGTGTGTGTGTGTTTGTGTGTGCGCGCTCGCGCGTGCGCGCGCTATGTGTTGATTAAACGTCTTCTGGAATTACAGCCCTATCAGTCCATTATCAAAAGATCCTTCAAAGAAGCTTAATAAATATTTCGAATGAAATTACAGTCGTGTCCAGTTTAATATGAATTGGTACAAAAAAACAATAAACAAAAAAAAAAACAAAAAAAAAACAGTAGAAACAAAATCTTTTGTCGAATTCCGAATCACAAAATTTTAATTGTTTTTCAATTTGTTGACGATCGCCTCGGAGTATTTTTTTCACCATTAGAATATTTTTCTTTTATACAAATCGCTTTTTAATTATTCGCAATTCGAAGCAAATTTAACAGTGTAATTGGCTTAATGCCGAGAAAAATTTCCTCCTAGCGTGAGTTTTACCGTTAAATTACGCCTTCTGCCAAGTCATATCGACTTCTCAAAGAAATTAACGCAGTGCATCTCTCTTAAAATAATGGTCAAGCTGTTTTAGCCCATGTTAAACACGAAGTGTTAATGATAAGCGACATTTACAAAGCTTAAAAAATACCGAGAACAATGATTTCCCAAAGCCAAGTTACAATATTTTTAAAAATCAGCAAATGAAATATGTGGACTTAAAATCGTATCTTTGATTATAGCAAATAGTATGTCCGAGGAAGCACGTAACTGTTCATTCAGTTTTCCTGCAGTTCTCATTTGCTATGGAAATCACTGCTTTAATTTTATGTGTATAATGGGAAATTTTCTATGAATTCTTAAATTTAAAATTTAGATATGCTAAGTATACACAAAACGTAAATATTAAAAATCCGCCGGCCACGTGCGTCAAAATATTCGGGACTTTATAACATATATTTAATTATAACAGTTTATTTTATTGCATATCCAGCCTGTAGAACTCCCTTCCGTTAAGGTGTTTCCCTAATAAATACTTACTTATTTGCCGTGTCCTTTTAGGACGTAGGCGATCATGGATTTCCACCTGCCCTATCTCTTTTCTCTTTTAAATTTTTTTTCTATTGGTCAGTAAGTTAAGTGTTGTTCGTGATACACGCTTTGGTGATCATGTCTCGAAAGATACATGACTGACTGGGCAGAAGATTATTCCACAGTAAGTTGCCATTACTTTCTGCGGTAGACTATTTGCCAGCCAAGGCTATAGAATCCAATCTGTCCTTTTATTTAACCCATAACTGGAGAGAAGAAACTGATTAATACGTTTCCTAAGGGTATTGCGCATAAGTGAATGCAAGGAATTCAACTAGAATTCGAACTCGGCTACCCGATTCCTCGTTCCTAGCCGATATCCACTGCAATACAACGCTTTCAAACCAGGTTCTGTCATCTACTTCCTCAAGCCCATTAAGTATGTCTCTCGCTGCTTTCCCCTGACTTTATTTCCCTCTATCCGTCTTGTGAGTATTATATTCTCTAAGCCATCCTACCTCAGTACGTGTCTCAGAAACCTCAGTTGTCTAAGTTTGTCTCTCTTATGCTAATTATAAATTTCCTTTCCGTTTGCAACCCCACAAAAACTTTTTCGTTGCTCACATGTTTGTTCCATGTTATCCTTAACATCGTTTTGTAAAACCACATTTCTTTTACTTCAAATCTCTCCTTTACCTTTGAGGGCAATATATATATATTAGTTGGGAGCACACACAAATTCAAACAGATTCACCAGGCAAACCAAATTCTCACTTTTTGTCTTGATCTCCGATACACTGATTACCGACCCGAACGTACGACTTCCCCGCCCTGAAATGGGCACACCATGTTTTATACAGCCAATGAGCGCCCAGAACCAATCAATAAATATGGCTACAGTGCTGTCCGATTCACAATCCTTCCGTCCGAAGCTCGTCGATTTGACGTGTCCACACTCCCTTGCAAATATATATATACACGTCACTAGCCCTTGTGGGTCGCTGAGGTAAGTCACTGCTACAGTGACTGTCCGGCATTAGCTATCATATAGGAAGACAGATATCACATAATAGTCCAGTACTCTTTTCGTAATTTTCAACGACATGTTCTTATCTCTCAAAACTCTGCTTATCTTTTGAAATATCTCCTTGGCCATGATTCATCTTCTTTAATATTGTTCATCTTTTGAAATTTCCTCACTCTTCCCGATCGTCTGCCTTCTCTTTCACTTTCATTCTTCGTAATTTCATGCGTATTAGTGTCGTTCCCGCGCGTGAAGTAGGTTCTCCAAGCTAGAGCTTGTACAAGGTTCTCGTTGACCCTGGAATAAAACACGCGGAATAAAATAATATTTAATTATGCACCGTAATGAATCCCAGGTAATATAGATAAGTAATTGAAATAGAAAGATGTAAAATGAATATAGTTTATGTAAATACAATTAAGAGACATGTCATAATAGATAATTCCATCTTAATAAATCAACAATGTTTTGGAGAATGATTAACATCAACATAAGATTTTTCTTATTAAAAGTTACGGATAACATGTACGGATTTTTATATGTTGATTTTTTCGAAATTTAGCATGTGCAGGCCTCGGAAGTTTTTTTTCCGTCTGAATCTATCCTGCACATATATAAATCTACCATCCGCTCGTGCATTGAATACTGCTGCCATATCTGGTCGGGTGCCCCTGCTATTCTCCTCGGGCTTCTCGACAAGGTACAGCGGAGGGTCTGTAATGTGATCGATACTAACTTGGCAAACCGCCTACAGTCTCTCTCTCACCAGTGCGACCTGGCTTCCCTGGGCCTCTTCTATAAATACTTTCACGGCTTCTGCTCCAATGAACTTAGATCACTGCTGCCCCCTAGATACGAATTTGCACAAGAAACTAGATTAGCAACTAGATCCCACCCTTTTACAATGAAACCTATAAACTGCAAACCGCAACTTCTACTCCAACAGTTTCTTTTCTCGCACTTCCCGACTGTGGAATTCTCTTCCACATGATTGCTTCTCCGACGGCTACAATCTCCAGGAGTTTAAATGTAAGGTCAATAGACACCTCCTAACACACTAACTCGCAACCATTCTTTCAAACACTCTTCCCATCTGCCCAACCCTCATCCTCGGTATCCTTACCCATCTATCACCTTCCTTCTGACATTTCCTACATCTAACCACTCCTCTACTTTACTTTCCCCTATGTAGCCCCATGCGCAATAGTGGCAGTGGAATGCCTTGCTTGGAGTGAAATGATTAAAAAAAATACGCAAATTTACTGTTCGAAACAGAATGACGTCAAAATTCGCGACAAAATTTCATCATTTAACAGTCAGCTGTACTTAGTTTTAATTTGCAACTTATATAAATGTATATACCTCCACTTATATTGTTTCAAGTCATTCTCAATTATACGTCGTTTGTCAAGAAATATATATGGAAAAATAAAAATCAGATTCAAGTCATTTTATTCGAATTTACGTCTGTCTACCACAAATACTGAAGTTATAGTATCACTAGAAAAGTTTTAAAAGCCCATAAAATCATGTTGCTATAAAATAGATAAGAATAAAACTATATAAATTTATATTAAAATACTTGTATTTACAGTTTCATAACTCTTAGAGAACAAAATATGAAAACATCTGTGCTGTCGTCTTATTTGATGTTGATGATTGGTAAATTTAACCTAAATTAGTTTATTTTCTACTATCGCAAAATAATTTAACTAACTGTATTTGTTATTTAACCTTAGAAAATCATCTAATTTCACCACGATTTAGAGCGAATCATGTTCACAAATAGAGAGTCCGCATGTACTGTAAAGATTGCCAAATTGAAAACATCTGCATTTACAAGTATTTCCGTACTTGTAAATTAAAAATCTTTTTTCAGTATTATAAAAAAAAGTAAAATTTAATTGTTTGTAAGCTTAAAATAGATTCGTATTCACTATAAATTATTAAAAAAGCGTTTATAAATAAAATACACAGCTAGGAATGGTTATTTGTGGTTTAGTCTTGTGAGATCTGTAAACAAGTAATTTCGACTTCAGTCGCCTCTTCTCGAACAAATTACCGACGTAAGGTGAGGTATACCTGTAATGACGAAAGGGGGTAAAACTCCATATATATATATATCTATCTATCTATCTATATATATATATATAGATATATATATATAAAGAAAGAATTGTATTGAGGTTATTGATAAAGTTTAAAAAAAACAAGCAGGTATTAGATAGATAGATAGATAGATAGATAGATAGATAGATAGATAGATAGATAGATAGATAGATAGATAGATTGCTAATTATGGCGAGAGTTATATATAATCGAAAGGTCAACCTCTCAAGATTTACCAAATTCAACAATGTTAGGATGAGGTGGAAAGAATGTCAAACCTGGTCGTATCGTTTTCGATAAATTCAGGAATTATGAATTGCCGCATAAATATTTCGATTCATAATCAATGAGTCTTTCAAAATAGTATTGAAATCTTGCCTTTTATGTTCTCTTAGATCTATTTGAACGAATGCATTGATTCTTAATGCCGCTATCGATTAGTTATTTATGCAATACTGTTACAGTTCTTTCGTGGGTCTTGTTAAATGTCAAATGACACTAAAGATTTCTCAGAATTCTATCGTTTTCTGATAGCCTCCATTTATTTATTTACTTATGTAAGATTAGCGAAAGAGAAGCATTTTGTCCTTGTTAATACTACTGCTAACATCGCTCGACTCTTTTTGCTATTTGAATTATTTACGTTAGAAATGTTTGAGTTTTCTTCTAAGTGGCATCACGTTTTACACGATTATATTTTCAATTCTATTTTTATGTTGGAATTGTTGTCGTTTCTTTTATGATTGTAATTATTTATTCTTCATCTCTTTCTTCTTTTTCTTCATCTCTTTCTTCTTTGTATTGTTATTATTAGTAGTACTAGTATGCCCTCCAGCATTTTCTTCATTCAAATTATTAAAACTGATAACTTTATTCTTTTCATTTACTTGCAATGTAGCTTTCGTATTGGCAGTCATATTAAAACCTACTATGTTGATAGTATTTGTTAATTTTTCTCTCATCTGTGTCCTTTTTTTCTTTGAGAGTTTTGGTATCGCCTGCTTCATTGAATATTTTGCGAGTTCCCGCTCTTTTTTCCAACTGATCTTTTTTCTTGGAGGCCATGTTATTTCCTCAATTAAGGGCCAATTCGGCTGAAATTATTCCCAAACCGGCAATGATATTAGTCATTCATGCTTACACACAATATGGCGACATGAGAAAGAGAGATTAAATAGAAAAGAAGAGAAAGTTAAAGAAAAGAAAGGGGACGATAAAAAACAAGAGAAAGAAAAAGAAGAAAACGATAACGAAAATAGAGGGAAGAAAAGAAATCGAGAAAAATAGAGAAAAAATTTAGAAAAGAACAAAAATAAAATATGTTAATGAGATAGAAGTTGGCTTCGTAGAAAGCAACATGAGTCGAAAACGAAATAAAAAGTGAAATAATCACAGAGAGAAATGCAGAGAGAGAAAGAAACCGAAATACCAAAGAGAAAGTAAGCGATAGAAAATCGAAGGAACGAAACGAAAAAGTCAAGAGAGTCGTACGAACGACGTGAAAGAAAAGTGATGAGGTCAGAATGATGAGGCTGAGAAAAGATTTTATGAGGGACAAAATCGGTGAAAAAGAAAACTGAAGACAGATTAATTCAGAGATATGAAGAGAAAGATATATGTGCAAACGTCCTTCACTGAAATGAAAAAGTTGTCACGGAGAAAGAAGACATATGAATAGAAAAAAACATTAATAAAAATAATTAAAAAAATTAAAAAGATTATAATAAAAATATAAAAACAAACAAATTAAACGAAGAGCGGTAAAGAAAGTTTATTGAGAGCGACTTAACAGGGGAAGATACGAATCATCGGATATATAAATTAAACTATTGGAGTAGACAGAAATAGCAAAATACAAGTGGCGCAGAAAAGAGAAAAGTAAGTGAATGCTGGACAATATCCTCAAGAATGAAGGAAAAACTTGAAGCAACTGAAATGTGGTTCTACAGAAGGATGCTGCGGATATCATGGGTCGAGCATGTGAGCAATGATGAGGTTTTGGAAATGATGGAAACGAAAAGGAAATTAATACTAAGCATCAGGAAGAGGCAGCTGATGCTTCTGGGACATGCAATGAGGAAGTACGGCTCGGAGAACCTGATACTAACAGGTTAGATAGAGGGGAAAAGTGACAGGGGAAACAGCAGATAACATATCTGAAGGACTTAATCAGGTGGATGATGGAACGAGGGTTGCATGGTGTAACAGGAGAAGGCGTGCTAAGAGCCACCAGCGTTAGGGAGACGTGGAAAGCCATGATCGCCTACGTCCTGAAGTGACAAGGTACATAGAAGAAGAAGAAGAAGAAGAAGAAGAAGAAGAAGAAGAAGAAGAAGAAATATGCGATTGAAAAACATTGTAGAGTGGGAATAGCTGGAACAAAAAGGAGAGAGTGATGCATATAGATAAACTGGTGATGATACTGGAGTGGGAATACAGAGTTGTGAAAAGAGTGATTGATGATACTACTGTAGGAAGTAAGAGAAGTGAATTTACAGAATAATTATAATAATAGAAGTGAAATAAGATTTTGTGAATAGATAATGATCGTGGGAAAACAAGAAGCGGTATGAAGTGATAGAATAGGGAAATTAAAAAAGAATCAAGTGCAATGTCTTGGAAGCTGATCAAAGAATAAGAAAAGAAACAAAGGCTGAAAATAAAAGGAACAGCGGGAAAGGATGGAGAGAGAGAGGGGGGGGAGACATAGAAAACGGTTAAACGAAAAGAAGGTAAGCGGAAAAATGTGCTTAATTGAAATATTGATCTCTACATTTGCCCTTGTCGCCAATTGTAGGGAATCGTTTGAATAAAATGTTCGTCGTTGTTGGACAGGATGAGAGACGGAACTCAACATGGCCTCATGATGTATTAACAACAGGTAGGGAGAAAATTAATAGAGATTCTGTTTATATTTCGTCTGCATTCTGCCCATTTTTTATGTTTAACCGCCATTTCTTCTTCTTTTACTTCTTCTTCCTGTTCCTCTCTACTTCTACTTCAGAAAAATTTGTTTTCGTCGGAATACATTTACAAATCTACCATACATCCGTAAATCGAATACTGTTGCCATATATGGTTGGGTGATCCGGCTATTCATCTCAAGATTCCAGACACAATCCCCAAATAAATATCTGCAATGTGATCGATCCTGGGTGAAATGATTGAAAAAAAAAATCAGCTTTTTCTTCGATTATCTGTACTTTTTCTATTTTTCTTCTTCTTCTGTTTCTTCTTCTTTTACTCCATATTCTCCTTCTATTTCCTCCTAATTTTCTTTTCATTTTCCCTCTTCTTCTTTATTTTCTTCTTTTTCTAATACAACTTTTTCTAAGAGATCTTCTACTAGTTCTTGTGACTTTTCTTATTCTTCTTCATTTTCTTCTTCGACTACTTTTTGTTTCTTTTCCTCTTCTATTTTCTACTTCTTCATCTTCTAATTCCTTTTCTTCTTCCTTTTTCTTCTTCTTATAGTTTCCTTCATTTTTATATTCTTCTACTTCTCTTTCCTCTTAAACACATCTTCTTCCTTTTCTACTTTATCTTCTTTCAATTCATCTGCTTCTTTTTTTATTGCGTAATACTCTTTTATTTTTTCTTTATAATACATATTCCTCTTCTTCTTTTTCTCCTTCTTCTTCGTATTCCTCTTCTATTTTCTTCTTATACTACTACTATTACTTCTTCTTCTTCTTCTAGTTTATCTCCTTCTTTTTCTTTATTTTTTCCTCCTCCTCTTCTTCAATTTATTCTTCTACTCCCTCATACTTTATACTTCTTCTTCTACTCTATTTGTTGCTGATATTATCATTTATTGCATCATTTCTCATCATTTTATCATTTTTCTATGTAGCATGTCCCTTCGGGAAAAGAAAAGAAAATTTATCTTTTGTTATGTCTCCTAATCCCTGTTCTCACATCCATTTACACAAGCCCATTAGGTGGGTCATGCGTCGCTTTACTCTCTTCCATTTGCCTTCAAAATATCCTGTGAATGTCAAATGTTCTAAGTCGACACTCCTTATTATGTGCTCGTGAAATATCAACTGTCTCTTTTTGATGCTACGCATAAGCTTCCTATTTGTTTCTATTATCTCTAAAACTTTCTCTCATGCTCAGTCCTTACTATACACAACATCCCACTCTAGAACTCCATCTCTTTTCCTTCAAGTCACTCATTTATATGTGATGAGATAGTTCAACATACATTGCTATATAGGAATACCGATATTACATAACAGTTTAAAACTATTTTCTTCGTCCCCAACGAAATTTTCACATTTCTTTATGCCCTGCTTAGAATTTAACAGGCATTTTCTCTATACAATGGCTTCTCTTAATATTTGTCTTCTGTTGCAAGCTTCCTAGATATTTGGAGCTTTTTTTTACTTTCTTCATTTTGGTGTCTCCAAATTGTAATGTGCAGGTTGGGTTGTTTTATTTGCTGAAAACACTACAATATGTCTTATATTATTATTATTATTATTATTATTTCATTTTCATCAATATTTGATTTCTGCTATGGACACCTTGCATATCACGTCTGCAGGAAAACCTAAGGCAGGTCATGGTGTGTTTTTATGGTTCCATTTCATGTTTTTCTATCTCCCCTATCAACCCTAGCGTCACATAGACAAAGTTCTCCTTAGTGTGTGGGCTGTACTTAATAAGATATTTTTTTATATATCTCTTAAGCTGGGGTTTCCGGGGATTCTTTAACTGTGTTGTTTTGTTCCATTTTTTATAATTTCATATGCCCCTACTATCACTGGTACGATTCTTGTTTTCATTTTCCACATTTTTTCTATTTCAAATTCAAGGTCTTTATATTTTGACAGTTTCCCGAATTCCTTGTTTGTTATGTTACAATCAGCTGGACAAGCTATATCAATTAACATGCAAGTTTTTTATTTTCGGTTTTTAACAATAATGTCGGGCCTATTTGCTTCATTTTTTTTTTGTCTGTGTAGATGGTGTAATGCCATAGACTGGTGATATATTCTATTTCTGTAACCGATGCTGGGGGAAATTCATACCAGTGTTTGTTTACATATTTTCCGAAGTATTTGCACATTGTCCAGTGTAAATATTTCCCCACTCTATCGTGAGGATTTTTTTATTCATTTGGGGCAAGTACAGAACATCCTGAGATTAGATGGTCTATTGTTTTTGGCATTTGTCACAGAACCTACATTTTGGATCCACATTATTATGTATAGTATTTTCCTGAAAGTTCCTAGTTTTTTTTTTTTTTTTTTTTTTTTAATCATCTCACCCCAAGCAAGCATTCCACTGCCACTATTGCGCATGGGGCTACATAGGGGAAGGTAAAGAGAAGGAGTGGATAGACATAGGGAATGTCAGGAGAAAGGTGATAGATGAGTAAGGATCGCGAGGATGAGTGTCGGGCAGATGGGAAGAGTGTTTGATAGAATGGGAGCAGGTTAGTGTGTTAGGAGGTGTCTATTGACCTTACATTTAAACTCCTGGAGATTGTAGCCGTCGGGGAAGCAATCGTTTGGAAGAGAATTCCACAGTCGGGAAGTGCGAGGAAAGAAAGTGTTGGAGTAGAAGTTACGGCTGCATTTTATCGATTTCACTGTAAAAGGGTGGGATCTAGTTGCTAATCTAGTATCTCGTGCAAATTCGTATTTAGGGGGCACCAGTGATCTAAGTTCATCGGAGCAGAAGCCGTGAAAGTATTTATAGAAGAGACACAGCGAAGCCACGTCTCGCCGGTGGGAGAGAGACTGCAGGCGGTCTGCCAAGTCGGTATCTATCACATTACAGACCCTTCTCTGAACCTTATCGAGAAGCCCGAGGAGAACAGCAGGGGCACCCGACCAGATATGGCAGCAGTATTCAATGCACGGGCGGATGGTAGATTTGTAAATGTGCAGGATAGATTTAGACGGAAAAAACTTCCGGGCCCTACACAGAGAACCGACTTTCATAGCAGCGGATTTAGCAATGGATTCGATATAGTCATTCCATTTGAGGTCCGCTGAAAGTGTGAGACCAAGGAGGCGTAGTGTTTTACTCTCTGGGAGGCAAGCCTGGTCCATGCTAATGGGAGGTAGGTGAGATTGTCGATGATGGTTAATTGACAGTAGCTTCGTTTTAGAAGCATTAAAATTTACTAGCCATTTCTTACCCCAGTCCAATATGGATTGGAGGTCTTTTTCAATCTCGGCTGCAAGTTTAGCTTTGACGCCTACACCAGATTTTTGTTGGAGGCGAGAGTAAACTGTGGTGTCATCGGCGTACAAACCTATTTGGGTTCTTATGGAATAAGGGAGATCATTAATATATATCAGGAAGAGTGTAGGACCTAAGATGGAGCCTTGGGGGACACCTGCGTTTGTATGGTAGTTCTGAGAGGCATGTCCGTTTAATACCACTTTCATTGTGCGGTTAGAGAGGAATGACTGGATTAGTTCAAACAAATGTCCAGTTATACCATAGCTCCGCAGTTTACATAGAAGGCCAGCATGCCAAACTCTGTCGAACGCCTTAGATATATCCAATGCAACGGTTCGAGCTTCGCCATTCCTGTCGAGTGCCTGGTATATGTACTCGGTGATGGTCGTTAGCATATCAGCAGTAGACCTGGTGAAGCGGAAACCATATTGCTTGTCCGAGAGTAGCCTGTGTGCTGTGAGATGCTGAACCACCTCGGCGTTGATAATGGCTTCGAACACTTTGCCAAAGATCGGAAGAAGGCTGATAGGGCGGTAATTTGCAGGGTCAGAGGGTTCTCCAGTGTTTTTGAATATAGGAACTATAGAGGAAGATTTCCAACAGGCAGGAAAGCAGGAAGCAGATAGGCAGAGGTTGTAGAGCTTAGAAAGGATAGAGGAGAGTTCAGGGGCACATTTCTTTAAGACTATGGTTGGGATTCCGTCACCACCGCTCGCTTTGTGAGGGTCAAGTTTTAAGATTATCTTAGAGACAAGCGAAGGTGTAATGTGGACATCATTCAGTTGTGCCTCGGTTCTAGGTGGGAAGTCGGGTGTAAAAACTCCAGACGAGTCCAGACTCGAATTGTTCGAGAATCTGCGGGCAAAACATTCAGCCTTATCTGCTGGGGAGGTGAGGACCTCAAATTTGTTGATTAGCGGGGGTATTGTGGACTTGCTCTTGTTAAGTACTCTTTTACAGAGTCGCCAGTAGTCTTTAGAGCCGAATTTAGAGCATGCTATGCGTTGCTTCATTCTGGCAGCAAACAACATCTTAGCTTCGTTAAGTACCCTTTTACACTTATTACGAGCTGAAGTGAAAAGGCGCCTTTTTTGTTCCGACGCATAGTTACGATAAAGTCGGAAGAAATGATTCCGGTGGGCAATGGCAGCCGAACAAGCGGGTGAGAACCATGGAGACGAATGAGATTTAAGCTGGAATTTCCTAGCAGGGATGAAGGCATCAATGCCAGCCTTAACCCAGGAGGAGACCTCGGATGCACATTCTTCGATGGGAAGACTAAAGACGTTGTTCCAAGGGATGTCACATAGGAAGTCTCGGAACGAATCCCAGTCTGCTCTTTGATAGCAGTATGATATTCTACTTGTCTGTGTTTCATGGGTCGGGCGGGAGTGGAGTGAAATATTGACGGACACTACAGTGTGGTCAGAGTTTCCAAGTGGGCAGAGTTGTCTGGTAGTGCAAGAGTCTGGGATGGAAGTGAAGCAGAGGTCTAGAAGTGAGTTCCTTCCGTTAGGGTTGTCGGAGAAACGCGTGGGGAAGTCCACTACTTGCGTAAGGGATTGGGTGATTGAAAAGTTAATGGTGTGGACACCAGCAGGGTCAGTGACAGCGTTCTTCAGCCACATGGTGTGGTGTGCGTTAAAGTCACCAAACACGAATACATGGGCAGAGGGATGGGTAGAAATGGCTTTGTCAATATTGTCAGAAATGATGTCAAGTAACGAACAGTCAGGGGAGGAAGGAGAGCGGTACAGAAAGAAGAGATAGCTAATCGAGCTGAGAAGTGAGAGGCGGAAGCACATGAAAGAATGATCTGGGGATTCAAAAGATGACACCCTAGCTAAGGGAAGGTGTTCGCTGACATAGACACCAAGCCCATGCATATGAACATTGGAGTCCTTCCTGAAGAGGGGAAGGTAGCCAGGAACGCAGAACTCAGATGAGGGGATAGAAGGGTTAAGATTAGTTTCACATAGGGCTAATATATCAGGTGAGTTATTATGGAGGAAAGAATCTACGCTGGGGAAGTTGGTGCGGATGCCGCGTATGTTAGTGAAAGAGATGCAGACAGGTTTGGGCGTTTTCAAATGAGCTGGTTTAGTTTTGTTATTATGTTTGTTTTTTTCCATAGTAATTCAGTTAAGGAGTGGTCTTAGAATAGAATCAGTCGGTCAATCATTTGCAAACTTGTGAAGGATGGAGACTGGCGCGGCCTACAACATAATGTGGCCTCGGGGTTGCCCACCGAACGTTCATGCAGGGACGCCCGTCCATGCGCGATATGGCACTACAAGAACCCCGGTATTATTCAACTGTTGATCAGAGCAGCCTCTCAAGACGCTACGCAAGAGTTCGGGCTCCTAACTACCAGTCGGAAGCAGCAACCAGGAAACTGCCAACCCGGTACCCTCAGAATGTAAAGACGTTGCCACCATACTCCGTAACTGCAAAGAGCTTCCAGCTGAACTAACACCAAGACCAGAGAAAGGGGATGAACCGGGAACCCCTTCCTAAACAAGAAACAAGGTGATCACCTCTAAACTCATTCAAAAGAAGGGGGTGGAGTGTGAGACCGGGCGATAGTAGAAACTATCTACTCCAATTAAAAAAAAAAAAAAAAAAAAAAAAAAAAAGAAAAAAGTGACTGAGGCTTACAAAGTTTTAACTTAGTAAAAGTCGAAAATACCCTTGAATAGCAAAATTATTTACAAAAATTAAGTGACGAAAAAAATAACAAAAACAAAGACGGCCAAAAGACGAAAAAAATAAATAAATAAATAAAATAATTTCCAAGAAATTTCACAAAAACAGACTGAAAAATGGACTGAATCCCGGTTGACTTACCACAAGCAGCTAACACTGTAAAGTTGATTTAATTCAATTTCTGAAGACAAAAATAGAAATTAAACCGTTTTTTACAGAATATAGTCGAGTTATGTTGCTTGCGTTCGCTTGCCAAACCGTTAAGAATTCAATCTCTCGAAGACAGAAATTTAAATCTTCTACAAGACAAAACTAATGGAAATAATTGAACCGTGATGCTATTTATCATTAGTCGAAAATACCCTTGAATAGCAAAATTATTTACAAAAATTAAGTGACGAAAAAAATAACAAAAACAAAGACGGCCAAAAGACGAAAAAAAAAAAAATAAATAAAATAATTTCCAAGAAATTTCACAAAAACAGACTGAAAAATGGACTGAATCCCGGTTGACTTACCACAAGCAGCTAACACTGTAAAGTTGATTTAATTCAATTTCTGAAGACAAAAATAGAAATTAGTAAAAAGACTTTGATCTTGCGCTGCAAGAATAAAACCTTCAATTTCAGACTTTTATCTAGATGCACGTAACCATTGATGAGTTTTATCTTTACCATTATTATTATTATTTATTAATTAATTCATTAATTAATCAATTAATTTATTTATTTAGGTATCTGTTGTATATACAATTCTTGCGGGCCTCAACCAGAGATCTAAGGGCAGAAATGACTTACTGACATCTTCCACTGATCATTCTTTGTAAAAAAAAAAAATGATCACACACATTTTACATAAATAAAGCTCTACTTAATGTGTGAGCTGTTTTTATGAGTACGATTTTTTGCATTTCTTTAAAGCTTTGGCTGCCAGGGATTCCTTCAATATGTCTATGGGACCATTTTCAACTCAATCCGAGGGCTTCAACTACAACTAAAATTATTGATGTCATCGTGTCCCATTTTTTAGATTCCATTACCAGATCATTGTATTTTGATAATCTTCTGAAGAACTTCAAAGATACGTTTTGATCTGCAATCGCAGGGATTGCCGTGCCAATAAAAAGCAAATTCTGTTCTTATGGTCTTTGATCACGATGATTTTGCCGATTAACTTTGATTGTTCTGTCTGTGTGTATATGTAAAGTACCATAAAATTGTTACAGGTCCTCACTCTGTAACCAATATATCGAGAGTGGGTTACAAATCTATGAAGCTAAATATACCAATGATGGCTCGTGGTCAGATGTGTATACCAGGCGCATGAATCACAGCCATATATGCACAGTATAGTGGAATGATTTGATAAAAGTAAGGCATAATATTGAAAGTGGGCTTCAGTCAAAAATTACTTCATGATAAGTAATATCGTCTACTACGATGGTGTCTGAGGGGCCCAATAATTATCTCGGAATGACCCTGTAGTACATGTGTTTACGGCTTACTTTAAATTAAAAAAACTCTCGACACATGGCTATTGTTCAAGCGTCAATGTATATCGCTGAACTGTGCGCTATCGTATCGGGTGGGTAGGGTACATATCTTACAAATCTGTGATACTAAATTAATCTATGATTCTAAAAAAGATATTTAATGTTCTCTATTAAGTCGATATTTATAGCACTACCAAAGAAACCAAGTGCAAACGAGTGTGAACTACACAGAACTATCAGCTTAATGAGTCACATTACAATACTGATTGTCAGAATCCTGAGGAATAGAGCAAGAAGCAGAATCAGGCCAGAGATAGAGCAGGAACAGTGCGGGTTCATCAAAAACACTGGAACAAGGAACGCCATATTCATGATTAGGATGCTCTCCGAAAAGGCAATACAAATGCAGAAAGACTTGTACCTAGGTTTTATTGACTATGTGAAGGCATTCGGCAAGATACGACACACAGAATTGATGGAGATACTCGGCAGCCTCGACATTTTTGGGAAAGACATAAGAGTAATCAAGAATCTCTACTGGCAGCAAACGGCCTGCAAACGGACTGGTAACGATTTCAGTAGATTTACAAAGATGGAAAGAGGCGTAAGACAAGGATGTGTCTTTTCACCAGATTTGTTCAACTTGTACAGCGAGAATATTTTGAGGACCCTAGATGACACACCAGGATTTGTTATTGGAGGCCACAACTTGAACAACATAAGGTATGCAGATGATACAGTGCTAACTGCAGACACAGAAAGGAAACTACAAGACCTCCTACAGAAGGTAGCAGTGGAGAGTGACGAAAAAGGACTACAAATAAACTTCAAGAAAATTGAATGCATGGTCATCAGCAAAAGATGCAACCCAAAATACCAAATACAGGTGGGGGACACCAGCATCAAGCAAGTACAAAAAATTAAATACCTAGGAAGTGTTCTAACAGGAGATGGAAAGTGTGACACAGAGATCTGAAGGCGAATTGGCATGGCAAAATACGCGTTCCAGAAGCTGAGTAAAGTACTAACACACAGGTAAATTTCACTCGAAACAAAGAAAACAGTGCTGGATTGCTATGTGTTATCAGTTCTTCAATACGGCAGTGAATGCTGGACAATATCATCGAAAATGTGGACAAAACTGGAAGCAGCGGAAATGTGATTCTACAGAAGGATGCTGCGGATATCGTGGACTGAGCATACAAGCAACGATTAGTTGTTGGAAAGAATGGCAACAAAAAGGAAATTTATACTGAGCATCAGGAAGAGACAACTGAAGTTCCTGGGACACGCAATGAGGAAGGAGAGCTTGGAGAACCAGATACTGACTGGCCAGATAGAAGGAAAGAGAAACAGAGGAAGGCAGCGGATAACATATTTGCAAGGCCGATCAGGTGGATGACGGAACGAGGGTTGCCCACAAGGGATAGGGAGACGTGGAGAACCATGATCTCCTACGCCCTGAAGGTACAGGGCACATAGAAGAAGAAGAAGAAGAAGAAGAAGAAGAAGAAGTCATTTCTCGAAAGAAACATGATCGCCCAAGCGTGTACCACGTATGGCGGTTGACTGACTGACTTCCTCAGTCCTTACTATCTGGTAATTAATGGATAGATAACGGGCAGCAACCAGCAGTTTTTATTACCAGGAAATTTTCTTCCGAGTCTTAATCATTTTTCGAATTATTTTTGCGATTGTTAATAGACTTCCGTTCCACTGGGGAATCAATAACAATATTTTTTATCCATATTTTTTATTTGTTAGTTACGGCAACAAGTGCATCAATGACAACTGGCACAATTGTGAACTTGTTCAACTTCCACAGACTTGCAGAAGTTGATTATTTTCTCTTCTTGTTTTTGTTCTGTCCATGTATAAAAAAGAGACAATAGATCAATGATTAAACTTTTTTGCGTTTCAACTTTCACCAATATGTCCAGTTTGTTGTGCTCCAGATTCTTATCTGTTTCTGTTGTCTTCTTTCTTATCCTTTTTACGTTTTTAAATATCCACTTTACTATCTCTATTTTATTTTTTCTATGATGACAATGGTTATGATGATGATGATGTCTTTTTCAGGATTTTCAGTTTTTCTTCATGAAAGTTCAACATGAAGTCGAACGACATACCAGCTTTAGGGGAATATTTTAGGGGAATATTTACGTAGGAAAGAAAGGTAGAATTCTAAAGCGATGGAATACTAGGCCTTATTCTAATTTTCTTAATAATAAACTTTAGATTTGAAGGGATATTATTCGTTATCAGCAGAATATATATATATATATATATATATATATATATATATATATATATATATATATAATTAAATAGACCAGTATACAGTTGTATTAAAGAGTGTTCAATACATTTATATTGGGGAAATTTTGAATATTTTTTATTCAGAATTGAGTTAATTCTACCACTTAGGTTCCAACCTTTCGATATCTTCAGGTGATTCACAAGAACTGATGTTATTGTTTTTTAAAGGTATATTTACGATCCTGTGGCTGGAATTTTAAAATACCGAACATTTTCAAAATTAGATAAGAGTTATTTAAGGATCTTACAACACATTCATCCAAGTTTGTATCATCCTAGTGTGCATTCGAAGGTGTGAACAGATCTGGATAATATTTATGATAATATTTATGATAATATTTATGATTTTACATTTAGAAATTTTGTTTGTTTTGGGAAGAAACGTTCCGTATTTTTAATATTTTAAATATTAACTTGTCCATAAAACAGTTTTAGTATACATACATGCTTACATATATACACAGGCACTCACACAGACGCAGACACATACACACACACACACGCGCGCATGTATATGTAACAATCTTAAAGACAATTAATAATTAAAATATTAAAAACACAAAACGTTTACTTGGTGCCATAACTGACAAATAAGAAATATGGATAAAAAATTGTCATTGATTTTTTAGTGAAACAGAAATTAATCAAAAATGGCTAACAAGGTTTCCCCCCACTAAAATTTCCTCAGGCGATGAAGAGGTCAGTTACTTTTTTAAAACTTTATTTATACACTTATGGTATCAATGGGAAATTTAATGGCGGGGGAGAGGGTCAATCAAGTGTAGAAAAAATATGCAAACCGGGAAGGGGAATGATAAAAAAAAATGATAAAACATTTTTGATTCTCTCATCCGGGTTTACATTTTTCAGTAGATATTTTTTGTATGTTTGCAAGGTATCATGATTTGATATGCCTCATATAACAAGTTGAATTGCTCCGGTCATAACATATTCCTCAGCGTTTTTTCATGTCACAATCTGCACATAATATTTCTAATATTATATGGCTTGGGATTTTACAAAATACTCCAGCAGATATTACGGTCTTTTCCATTATTTTTTCATTTAGTTGCTACTGTATTTACTAGCCTTCCCACGCAAGGCCGGATGTGATACATGGTCATTTTAATGTGGGTATTCCCGGCCATATAGCCGGGCCAAAAAAATGTCTGTCTATTTTTACCGAGTCGTGGTTCTACCCTTCGGCGGAACCACGACTGGGTTTGTGCTCTCTGCTCGGAAGCAGAGAACTGACAGTGTCATAGTAACAGCGGCAAATGCCGACTGGAACTACTTCATTTAGTTGCTACACGTTGCTATTAGGTTTCTACTGTGTTTGTAACAGTCTTGCTTAAATACAGTCGATGGTTATACAATATATATATATTTTTAAAACTGCCTTCTGTTTTTTCCCAAAATGCACTTTATTTCGAACTTTTAATTTCCCTCTGCTGCCTTGTAGAATACACTTTCTGTTTTACATACTCTGTTCAGTGGGCACTTAAGTTTATTTCTGCAATTAAACATGGGATTAGTTATATCATAATTCGGCACTATCTTTATTAAATTTGTTGATACTTGTTTGTATTATCTAAGTTGTTGAACAAACTTATGAGGTTCTCACTCGTCGTCGGGGATAGCTTTTTTTTAAGAGAAAAAGTCGGTACCCTCACGAATCTTTGCCTTGAAATTATTAAAGCTTTATTACCACATCGATATCGAGCTCATGCGATAAAAATAACTGCCAACCAAAATACCTTTTATTAGTAAAACCACTGAAATTGTAAAACATTGTTTGCACTCACAAGCAGAAAAATTAAAACAGTATATATATATATATATATATATATATATATATATATATATATATACACACAGTTTTAATTTTTCTGCTTGTGAGTGCAAACAATGTTTTTCAATTTCAGTGGTTTTCTAATAACAATTGAAATCTAAAAATTATTAAATCAATAAAAATAATTGATCTTCAAGGATATATATGGTAAATCCATTAATATCTAGTTCATCCAATTTTATCGGCGGATTCGTTCAGGGTTTTTCTATATTAGCTGGCACAACCGTCATCGCATGTCAAATATTTAAATCTCCAACTTTGATTTCAAAAATAGAGAAAAATAACGGTACAATATACTTTTGTCGACATAACACGACACATCAAATATTAATTAAATTTACAAACGATTTTAATAGCGAAAATTATATAATTTAAATAATTACTAATATTTTCTTTACATTAATAATGATTTATAAAAATGCTGAAATATATAGTAGTATGGGGGAATGTTAAAAAATTGTGAGTTAATAATCCGCAACTTTATGAAATAAAACTTAATAAATGGCTAATCTTGCCTTTTTCAAAAAAGATAGTTAATAATTACAGTTTTATTGAATTAAGCCGACCTGTGGAAGGCGATAGTTGTAATAACTGTAGTTGATGGGCTCTTTGACAAAAGAAAAAAGAAAAGAAAAAAGTGAACGAAAATCGAAAATCAAACGATTAAAATCAAGGATGCAATATTCGATCAGGGTAAAATTGCTTTTTGCATGAAGATCCCGACAATAAAGTGCTATAACGATTCCCCTAGGAAATGTGGGAGTGTTCCCTGGGGTGTGGGGTGTCATGCAGCCCGTTTCATTTCCTGCGGAAACAAAAAAAATATTTGCTAAATTATAACCTTGAGATTACATAGTGTAATTGCAAGGTCAGAGTTAGGGCGGAAAGTTGTTCTAGAAAGAATTTCATCTTTGCTCTCTGCTGTTCCTTCGCCATTCATTCTGCCCACCCCAAAAATTAACTGGTGAGATAACGGGACATGCAGTTGCACAATTTAGATTGCGCATCTTGGAAAGAAATTATTTTTTAAAAATTAGAAAATTCTTCAAAATGGTCGATGTTCTCCCTCTCTCTCCCCACACACTCTCTCCCTCTTTCTTTCTCTCTCTATCTCTCTCTCTCTCTCTCTCTCTTTTAATCTTCCTTAGGTTTCGGTATAAACCAAATTAAATCACTTTTAATAAATGATAAATTGGCATCCTAATTATAATTTATAACGACCTTAAACGACGTTAGTACCCAAAAATAAAATAAAAATGTAAATATGGTCAGTATATAATACGCAGCTAAGTATCTCGTAGGGCATGAAACTCCGAGTCGAGCTTTATGCGTATGAGATATATATATTATTATTATTATTATTATTATTATTATTATTAAAATCCACACTGATATCTGTGATGAAGCAAAACATGTGGATATATTTATATATATATATAATAAAACTTTGCGAGGAAAACTCAACACATATGTAAACTTATATATTTATATATACATATATCAATCAGTTAAGTGCCATACTTGATACACGCTTGGGCGATCATGTCTCGAAAGAGACATGACTGACTGGGCAGAAGATTATCTCGCAGTAGATTGCCATTGCTTTCTCCGGTAGACTGGTTGCCGACCAAGGCTAAAGAACCCAATCTGTCCTGCTATTTAACCCATAACTGGAAGGAAGAGACGGATTAATACCTTTCCCAAGGGTATTTGCGCGTAAGTGAATAAAATGGATTCAACTGGAATCTCGAACTCGGCTCCCCTGTTTCTAGTTCCGAGCCGATATCCACTGTACCCTAACCCTAACGCACATAAAACATTGCGAGGAAAACTCAACATATAATTAGCGGTTATGAACCCAGAATTTATTTCAGCAATGAAAAATATTTTACAATTGCCCGGTTCAGATCCTTGCTGAATGAATATATGTTAATATAACTTAAGATATTAAAAAGAAAAAATTTAAAACAGATGGATTTTCAACCGGAAGTGAAATATCTAATCACACATATAACACAATACAAAATAAGGAATTAAATCACACATACGTAAAAACAATAAATTATACGCTGACAAAAAGGAGGAAGAGATAGACATGCATAACATCCAGACAGGATTAATCACACAAACATAATTTTTAATATGTATTTTGTAAATAATCTTTTTGAAAAAAATGAAATAAAAATTTTCTTATTTTCTAAATATTTTTGTTTTAGATGAAATTGGGTTTCTGTCCTCTTTCGTTTTCTCTCTACACTTTTCCTTCACTCTCCCATTTGCTCTTCTCGCTTAGTTAAACTTGTGTGTTGTTTGTGTATTTTGTTTGATTTCCTTACTCGTTTTTTGTGTATTTAAATATTCTTTCGTAAATAATGTTTATGTAATTGATTAATGATGGAATATTCAGCACTGAAAGTTGATTGCATCTGCTGAGCAGATGTGTACAATGATAAAAATTAAAATAATAACACAAATATATTTATAAATGCTCTACTTCTGATTGAATACTTTTTATAAAAAGCAAATATTGAATTGTGATATATTTAGATATATAAGAAAAATTAAGGCAGACACGTTATTTCATGGTAAATCAGAAGTATAGACCGATTTCAGGCGAAACATCAGCTACCATTTTTATTGTACAAACAAAATCCTTTGTAAAATAAAGACGGAAACTGATGATGGTTCGGCTGAAAAAGGCCTACACTTCCGATTTACCATGTTTTAACGTGTCTGCCTTAATTTTTCTTATATTTGCTCTACATGAATTTATATACATATATATTTAGAACTCTCTTAGAGAGTTATCCTACCACTGTATGTATAGGATACTCCTTTGGATTCTTCTATATCTACACCCCATGCTTATATATATATACTGGGCGTATTTATAAAAAGCCTGCCTTCTTCTGACGGACGCTAGTGGCATAGGAGTAGAATCGCCGATTTGGTCGGGTTTCAGTCCTGGGTTAGGAAGCAAACGGAGTCTAATCCGTACTGATGAACTGTAATATAGCGAAACAGATATGTCTACGGATGAGTATATATATATATACATACATACATACATATATATATATATATATATATATATATATATATATATATATATATATACTGTTTAAGCATTGGCTTTTAAAAAGCGTGCTGGATACAGAGTAGAGCTTAATATTGTAATTTTCTTATAAAATGGTATATAAAAGCATTATATCATTACACAAAAAATTCTTGTTTCAGGACAATGCTGTTCTTCTTCAGGTGATACAATAAAATAAATGGTGAAAATGAATTGAGAATATAAGAGGAATTCATGGTTATTTAGAAAAGAGAGTGCTAGCTGTAGAATATGCTTTTAGGTGTGTCTACATTCTTCAATCAAAAAAGAAAGGAAAATTAGATAACTATGTAGTTGAATATCTGGGTCGTGAAAGGAATAAGGTTGGCGTGGTGTCCAGACATGTTCCTTTTTAATTCTGTTTAGATAACATGCATAGTGGAACCATAAATTATTTAAATGGGTAGACAATAATCTTTAGCTGATGTTGGATTTTTTTTTTCTTTTGGTAAATTGATTTTGTAGTAGTTGATAAGTAAAGGGGCTAGAATGTTTAAGATAAGATTAGGATTAAATAATTATGGTATATTTAGATATATTGTAGTTAAGAAAAACATTAAAGTATTGTATGGGTCATCTATTTTCGTAAACTAATTTTTATTCCGATAGCTAATAATAATTGTTAATTACCTGATGAGAAATTGTTCTTGCAATGTCGAAAGAAAATGTCCTAATTTTTAATAGTTTGTAGTTTGTCCATGTTCTATATATATATATATATATATATATATATATATATATATACAATTATTTTTTATTTACTATATCGAGGCTGCAGAATATTTTCTAAACATATTTTGTTAAATATAACAGACAATGAAAGTCTATTATGTTTAATCATGAACCGATCTAAACATCAAATTTTGGTTTTAATTAGAGGCGAAAATAAAAACAATTTCATATATTTGCATAGTTTTTAATTATACTGTTTCTAAGCTTTCGGCTTACATGAGTCATCTTCAGAGAAGATACAGAGACGTTATCATAGTGACATTCAATATCAAAGATGACACTATTTTGTGTTGATATAAAACATTGCTATGCGATGATTACAGTCACTGAATAGCAGACGCAGGTCATAAATATGTAATGCGGTTCTATTAAGTCACAGCACCTGAGATACCGAAAGGTAAACAGAACCATATGTCTAAATGCAATGTAATATGTAGTAAATAGATTGAAATGTGATTTTATCGAGTGCTGGTTGCTTTGATTTAATATAGATTGCCTCCACTACATGAAGGTTCTTTTTACTGTGTGTATGTGTGTGTATTATTGTGTTATCGACAATTCTGGACAATTTTTTTCAGCATTTTCACCGGAAATTAAAGCCAAAATACGATATTTAGAAAGGCTCATGATTAAAAATAATAGACATTCATTGTCTGTTATATTTAACAATATATATATATATATATATATATATATATATATATATATATTTGTGTATATGTATGTGTGGGTATATTTATGTTTGTAATTCATTCCTATCTTAATTTATTGAGCTTTAAATTGTAACACTTAACGCCTATGATTATGCCTGACATTTCTGCGAACCTGTCGAATATAATTACCGCCTCTATGCAAAATTTTATTGAAAAAACAATTACAATTTTGCTCTTGCACATAAATAAATATCACAAGAGAAAATCCTCTCGTTTACCTCGATAATAAACATTACTGTGCATATATATTAGAAACAGTTTTATGCCGTCTGTGACGAGCAGTAACTTAAAATCTTGCTGTACAGGCTGAATGAACGCCGACATTTTTGCCTGCAGCGATAACAAAATCTCATGGACACATTTCAGTATGATACATTAAAAAATTATTTCTAAAAATTTCTCGCGCTTGGTGTCCAAATCTTCCAGATATTTAGCACTTAAGTGTTCAAAGATTTTGCCCCAACAGTGAGAAAATGGCAGCCATTTTGCTTTTGAAACTGCTTACATCTGGCTCTACCCGTCATAGACGTTTACTCAAAGCCATATGTGAACCAGATATTTTTTTGTGTGTAAATCTTGAAAATACATATTTGGACTGACATTTCTTATTTAGATTATGTGAACGCTAACAACGCTCTCATATATATATATATATATATATATATATATATATATATATGCCAATTTCTATACATTGGAACAATATTAAACAAATGAATTACAAAGCGAGAATTCGTATATCAGTTACAGTTATGTAGGTAACTCCACTCATTTTCGTTATCTAAATTTTAAATTGAATTTAAAAAACATTTTTTAAAACATTTATTTTAGTTTTAATTGCATGCTAAATGATTAAATTTACTGCTTCCATTAAAGAAAATACACTGGTGTATTTTCAACAGAAATTATATTGATAATAATATAAAATGTTTGATTTTCTGTCATTTTTGAGTGATTGACAGATTTGTAAACAAAAGTAAATTTTCGCTTTGTTTTTGCAAAAACAAAATATACATCTACGACATATTATTTTTCCAAAATTAGCAAATTTAATGTTAAATTAATCTGATTTACACAAGTATTTTTTTTATCGCATGAAATTTATAATAAAACTATTTCTTAATCACCCCTTACATTTGGCTTCATAACTTTTCAAACTGCACAGTAAATGATTACGTGTGGGGAGTGGATGTGCGAGAGACCAACAAAACTCTGTGTAAAATCACAGATAAATTGATTGCAAAGATTAGCGTCGGCATTCACCAACTTAAGCAAGGAGACTGTCCAGAATGGATTCAGGAGATTCGCAAATCATCTGTAGTTACTGGTTCAGGCCAATGGCCTTTTTATTGAATAAATTTACTTTGAAGTATTTCAAGATATTTTTGTGTAATTTTAGTAAATATATCTGGTAATATGTGACATGGGTGTTATTTTTATCTTTTTTTAATCTATCTATCTATCTATCTATCTATCTATCTATCTATCTATCTCTCTCTCTCTCTCTATATATATATATATATATATATATATCTGTGCGTGCGTTCGTGCGAGTACAATTTATATAATACCATATAAATAAAGCATTGCAACATTTCAACTTTCGAAATAGTACAAGATTTACACAAAGGAATTGATTCTTCATAAATGACTGAGGTGAAATAAATTATTTGAACAAAACAACACAACATGAAAGCTTGACAGCTGATCAACAATTTTGCTTTCAATTCGCAAGTGCTTATTTCAAAAATTGTAAAAGTATATTAACGAATCCAAAAAAGATTGCATATTTTTAATCCAATTTATTTTGTAGGAATACTGGTTGCCTCAGTATAACTTATTTTCATAAATGTATAAATGTATTATGCAAATGAATGCCAAAAGGAAAAAACATTCTATTTAACGTGTTTCATTTTTAGGAGGTCTTCATTAGACTAAAATCGTGTTTTGGCTAACAGAATTATTTATAGATAAGAATGGAAGGATGATATGTAAAAGCACGAATGTCGGCTATGAATTATATCCTATAAAGACTGTGGATATGCGTTAAGGTGCAGTGGATATTGGCTCAGAACAAGAAATCGTAGAGCCGAGTTCGAATTTCTGTTGCATTCGTTGTATTCATTTATGTGCAAATACACTTGGGAAAGGTATGAATCCGTCTCTTCTCCTTCTAGCTATGGGTGAAATAGCAAGACAGATTAAGTTCTATAGCCTTGGTTGGCAACTAGTTTACCGCAGAAAGTAATGGCATCCTACAGCGGGAAATTCTTCTGCCAGTCAGTCATGTCTGGAAACAGACATGATCGACCATTCACCTGTGGCGCTTAATACATTGACTGACTATGAGGAAACGGATAACCGTATCCGATCGTCGAGTTTTCAGTTTGACATTCGTTTATCTAATATTGGTCTTATGTATACAAATTAATGTATATTCTCGCATATATTTGTGTGGGTGGGTGTTTATTTTTAGCATTTACATAAAAAAATGTCCAGTTCAAATATGGCTTTAAGTAGACGTCTGTGTCGTGTACCGATAAGTGTCAGCCATCTCAAAAGTAAAATGGCTGCCAAACTCTCACTGTTGGGGTAAAATCAGAAAACTCTTAAGTGCTAAAGTTCTGGAAGAAGATTTGGACACCAAGCGCGAGGAATTTTAAGAAATAATTTTTTAATGTATCATAGTGAAATGTGTCCATGAGATTTTGTTATCGCTGCAGGTAAAAATGCCAACGTCTATTCAAGCTGTGCAGGATGAGTTTAAGTTACCGCTCGTCGCAGAAGGCATAAAACGATTAAGTGCATCAAGTATTAAAAAATCAAGACAAAAAATACATTTAAGAGCCATTTCTAATATGAATGCACAGTAATGTTTATTATGAACTTATTGTTATCACTTAACCTTCAACAAGTACATATACTTACATACCGACTTACAAACAGGCGCATGCATACACATGAGCATCTATGTATGCATTTGTGTGAAAGAATTGAATTATCCAGAAGGATCAATAAGTTTATATCCTGACACGTTTTAATTTCTTCTCAGCTCTGATTTTCTTACATTTTATTTCTTCATTTTTCTTTGTACACTTTCACTCTCTCGCCTCTCTTTCTCTCTTACACCCACACACTTATAGACAATATAATGTTGCGGATTCTGGGTGAGGAACCGCACAAAATAATGAACACCAAATCAGGTACTTGAGACAGAAATATAAGTTATATTAAACGTAAAGATACAAACTTGAACTCAGGTTAGTTATCCAGTAACGATTAGTAAGGAATATATATATATATATATATATATATATATATATATATATATATATATATATATATATATATATATAAAGAATAAGTCTTTGAAGTGTAATACTATTCTGGCTGAGTGGAGCTCAGAGCTACTATGACTACTGACGCGGTATTCACTGTGAAATTTTGGTAACGTTCGGTATCTTACGGTAAACTACGGATCTTTTAGGATGTTTAACGGAACGGATTCTGATCTCTCTATGGCAGGAGTATATGTACACTGAAGTCGAGTTCATTATCATAGAAAAAGTGAAGATCCCACAGCAATATATGTAATGTCTACAAGTTTTCCTAGCGCAGTCGTCTACTAAGGTGGCTAAACAATCTTTGTTGCAAATGGCCGCTAAAGAACATTTTTTTATCAAACCCACAGAGAACCCATATTTTTATCTATTACAGTTTCCGAAGGTGGGGAGCGCATTACCTGGTATCAGCAATTTAAACAAAAGAACACTCACAGCCTTGGTCAGCATGGCTTATAAATTCATGCTAGCTGAGCCATCGACGTCTTTCAAAGTGTTCTGTATACACAATTTTACTTACAATCTTTGGTATCATTGATATCAACTTTCTCAAAGTACACTGGGATCGACTCACTCGATCGATAACATGACCTTTGTAAAAAAAAAATAAAAACATGGTGGAAACTGAGTTTCATAGTAAGTAAAGAGCGAATGGTATAAATATATATTTTCCTTTTAGTTTTCTTACATACAATGTGTTGAATCACGTGTAATAACTTGCCTTGTCAGCCACCAACTAGCGGAGCTAACACAGTACAGCAGTAAAGTCGGTACGGCCACTCCAAGCACAACCACCAGGATATTGTTTTGTTGTGTATACGCGTCAGTCAGTCTGCGATTTTTTCAACTGCAAGTCAGATTTTCAACATTGCGTTAAAAGCATTTACGTTTGATCTTTGACTAGTACACAGCGAGCTCGTAGCAACATTTATTGATGACTTAGAAAGAAAGGTAAACCGATGTCACGCTGGAAGCAGTATTGTTTTGTGAGCAAGGTTTTAATTATCATTATTTACTTCGGATCTTGACCAGATCCAGCTCGATGCCTGCTGAGCGGCCGTCTGGAGAAAATCTAAAGCACTCTTCAGGCACCGGACAGTAATGGCCAATTCAAAAGAAAATAAACGACTGAAAGTCGAAAGAATCCATGATTCACAACCTCAATAGATAGCATATGACATTGTGGTGATACCGAGCAAAGGGGGGACCGGATGTTTGCCATCGGAGGACCAGCAAGCATATGTCCAAAACTGGTAGTTGCGCACTCGGCTCCAAGCATATGTTCCGGCAGAAAACCAAAAACAAATCAAATTCCTGTTCGCGAGCCTTATCATCCAATGGGAAGCCCAGAATTAAATACGGGTGTGAATTCCCAAATGACATACTGGGACCCACAAAGACGAAATAAAAAGCAGACACAGAAAGCATCGCCAGAGTTGAGAAAGTGCGAGCATAATTAGCACGTCCCTTGACCTCGTCAACCGATCCACTATGCTCGCCTCGCCTTTCCCTCTCACCTTTTTCTTCGCCGTCCCCTGAGCTACTTACCCGAGCAAAGGAGCGGAAACATTAACGACATTCCTAACTGACAACGCACGAACTCTCTTTTTGGCATTTATTGCTATAAACATTTTAACGTTCTTTGGGCCCATCCTAAATACATTACTTTATTTGTAAAGAAAAACCGTAATATATATATATATATATATATATATATATATATATATATATGTTGTTTCTATACTCACTTTGATTTTCTTGTTTTATAACACCTTTTATAACTTATAGTGGGCTATCTACTAACGAGGCCAAATTCAGTTAATCTGCTTCAACACACAACTACGTTTCACTAGAACGGATAACCCACTATAACATTTCCAGATCTTTCTCACGAAGTTGGATTGCAGTGATTCGTAGTGGTTTTTCATTTGATTAAGTGCCTCCTCCCTCTAATGGAACAGTGAATTCTAATAAGACAGACACTACAGACCACACTACATTTTCTGGTATTGCAGCTGTTTGAATGATATGTACAGGAAATTTCAGAGGTTTTCTAAGATCAAGTAAATTCCTCCAATCAGAGGCTTCAGTCAGTTGAGTTACATTGAGTCTTCCACATAGAGCGCTCACCTTCCTTGTGAGAACAGATCTTAGGTTCTCTGACCGTTAGAGGCTGTTTCTTGGCTACTTCACAATGTGTGCTGACTTAATTCATGACCACTTCCAGCAATTTGTTAAGAAGCCACGTCTACATATGCGTCGATTTTCGGCATGCTGCGTGTACGCAAAGTAAAGCGCCTCAATCACTTTAACATAATGCGTGTCCATTGGTGTCAATGTACTATGACAGCTTGAGGTTAGTCGCATTTGGTAGGACATCGCAGGAGGAATGATATTGCCAATGTCGCCATTGCAATTGGGCATAACATGATAGTTTCAACGGATCAATATCACTCCATGTAGTCCAAGCACATTGTTTGGACAGAGAAACAACATTATCTGTTGACTGCTTTTCGGCGAAAATTGTAATTTCTTCAATCACCATGCCTCGTCTTCATTTTGGACTCTGTTTGGAGTAATACACACACACACACACACACACACGTATATATATATATATATATATATATATATAGATAGATAGATAGATAGATAGATAATTTTATGTTAGGACAGCAATCTCTCTTTATAAATGTTCAATTAAAGACGACTGGCAAGGTAATAAATTTAAGATTTTATTCCTTTTTTCATTGTTTTGTACATGTGTTTTATTTTATGGGCATAAATTGTTTAAAGGCTCTGAGCACTGTTCCACTAGCTGTGATCAAAGCTGATTTTTCTTATTAGATTTATATAAATGTTTAGATTTATATATATATATATATATATGTATCCATAGTGATAGCATCTATTTATATTTCCCAAACAGTGACCGTATATATATATATATATATATATATATATATATATATATATATATATTCTAAACATATACTGTTAAATATAAGAGACAATGAATGTCTATTATGTTTAATCATGAGTCGTTCTAAACATCATATTTTGGATTTAATATCAGGTGAAAATAAAGACAAATATTCTCCAACATTTGGATAATTTTGTTTGTTCTAAGCTTTTGGTTCAGATGAGCCATCTTCGGAGAGGTTACAGGGATGTTAACATAAAAACATCCACCATCAAAGACGATGTTATCTTGTGTTTCTATAAAAATTCATCTGCTTATCTGTTCTGATATTCAGCGCTGTTGTACATTTAATTTATTATTTCTGAAATCCTGTGTGTTTTGCATGCGTACACACATATGTTTTTGCGTTTTCCTTCTTTTCGTTTTGTGATCTTATAATACCAATAATAATTGGAAATGTTACTTGTAGAAAAATTTAATTTATGATTAAATTTTTATATATTTTTAATGTTGCTTAGTATTATGCTTTTGTTTTAGTAGTTTATATAATATTTATTTCGTTTGTTTATTTATTTAAATTTATATTTGTTTTGTTTATATGGATATTTTATTTAGTACATGAGGTGGAAATGTACGTATTTATTTTTATTTATGTGCCTACATTTTCCTATTATTACATTATTCTTGTTTAAGAATTTATTTACTTTTGGTTTTAAACTGATTATTACTAGTTTGTCCTCTAAGTATAATTTATCATTTTTACTATTAATAGTGAATAAGAATACTATTTTTAGATTTTCCAGTATATTTTTGGGGTGGATATTATCTTTTTGACTCTATATGTATTTTGATAAAATTGTGTTGTTTTGTATGTTTCTTTTTTTGAATAACATTTTTGTAAGTTTTATTTTTGTTTAAATGTTTTTGTGGCGCTTATGTAAACATTTTCATCCATGTTCATTTTATAAGTTACGGTAGCTTTGTATATTATGTTATTAGTTAAAATATTTTATTTCTTTGATTCGACATATATTAATTGTTGTGATTTTATTGGATGTTATTGCGTTGA
Organism: Ascarosepion bandense; assembly: GCA_037127315.1. Lineage (NCBI taxonomy): Eukaryota > Metazoa > Mollusca > Cephalopoda > Sepiida > Sepiidae > Ascarosepion > Ascarosepion bandense. The sequence goes on from JBBBDQ010001737.1 coordinate 473,855, forward strand.
TTGTTATTAGTTTTGATAAGTTTTGATAAGGATTCTATATAGTACATATTTTTAATTTAGCGCAAGCGTATTATTTATTCTTGATTTTGTCGAGTCTACAGTATAGAGAAGTCAGTTCGGCACTATATTTGAGAAAACATGCACTATGTCGCAATCCGCTTCGCCAAAATTTACAAAAGGACATGCTGTACTGCTTGGCATTGGCATCGAAAGTTTAATACGAACATTTCAGACTGTTTGGTTGTCAGTGTAAGGACAGTGCAGAGGGCGCAGTAAGAGTCGGATGAGTCTATTGGTGTTCGGCAGCTCGAAAAACTCACTTTGATCTTTCCGATAAGTAAATAACTTCAGAAATTGTTGTTGAGAGCCTCTGACTCAGCTGGAGTTTTACATCAAGAGCCTTAAGGTGCTAGTTCTGGCCTCGGGTCAATAGGGAGGATTTTGGAAGACCCCAGAAATCTGCACCATGTCACATATGCATAAAAATCATTCATACACGTCAGATAATTTCATCACGACTTACATCATGCCAAATAACTCCCCAGACTACAACATCTTTAATTCTTATTTGTGGGTCGTTGTAATACCAAATATTACCTGAAGATAATGATTATGGCATGATACACCAACTTAATTAAATATACTGCCCAAAAGATATCCAGCAGCTACAGAAGAAGCCGTGATTGAAGTCAATATCGATTTTAATAAAGAAATTTACACTTTAGTATTTCAAGATTTGTTAAATATTGATTGCTGATATATTACCGGCCATTATTATTTGGCCAAACATATTTATTTTTTTTTAAATTATGTATTTTTATTACTTTTTAGTATTTATTGCCAAGTGGATAATTCTAAATGAAAATAGAATGTTTTTTCATTATTACTTTTAAAATTTTAAAAGGCATGGAAGAAAAGATGAACTCGTCTCAATGACCCTAAATTTTTTTCATTATTTCATTGATGAAACTGCCATATAGGTAATTATCAAATATTTATCAATTCATTTGATGCAAATGTTATTGTGAAGTATTGACAAAAGAACCATTCTGTTTTCATTTACAATTATTCACTTGGCAATAAATACTAAAACTGATACAAAATACATCAATTTTTTAAAACACTGGGGTAGCGTAATGATTATGGCCGGTAGTTTATATGCGTGTGTATCTGTGTATGTGTTCACTTTGTGGGTAGTAAATGCTTATTTGCCGAACTGATTTCAAATTCGTATCGAAATTTTTTTCTCAGTTCGCGTTAATTCTGCTGAAAAATAAATTAATATCTGTTCTATTTCAAGCGTTTAGACACCTTGTGTTTCTGTACAGAAATAAATATTTTTCTTTTATTAATGCTTACAAGAAAAAAGTTTCAATAAGAAGTAATTAAACGAAGAAAAAATATTAACCGAGAAATAATGAAAGATGTTGGTATTCGCAGACGTGATTTTCAATTTAGATTATCCGGACGGCATACAAAGCTATTGAAACTATTTTTACAAAAGAGCGCGTTGACATTCACATTGATAGATAATCTTTTATTGTCTGGATATTTTTTTCCGGTGAAAAAATGCTAATTTCAAAAAAGTACAAATGTTTTAGGGATTAACCATATTATATTTATTGACGATTTTTCAATAAATTTGGTACAGCAACATAACGTAGTAACTCACAATGCAAATTTTAGGTTCTACAAAATAATTTGAACGGTAAGAAATTACTATTATTGCCTAATCAACACATGCGACTGACGATCTCATTGAAAATCTGATTATAATTTGACAAAAAATACTTCTTTATCACTTGCAGAACAGCTTGAGGTTAAAATGCCTTTGAAATCTTAAAATAAAAATTCTCTCTAATGCTAAACTTGTTTACTGAGAATTGTGTCAAAAAATATCGTCATATTTAATTTTTCTGTCATTCTGTTAAATACTACCGCTGAAGTTTGACAGACAAATAGGAACAGGTATATATAAAACTATAATCTTACATTTTTATTCGTCGTATACCTGTGTAGAATAAGAAGGTAGCCTAGAAGAGATCACGCACACAAAGGAGCCGTCGGGAGCCGGAAGCCAGAAGCCAGCGGAAATTCTCTGTCTCTTCTGCCAAAAATTCTAGACATTATATAGTCTTAAAACTCCCACGCACTTTTGCTTTTTTAGGTTGTCTCTTTGTTGATTATCCACGACCAGGTGTATATATCAATCATCCCGGCGATTCATTGCTTTTTGTCGTTTGTTCTTGTTCTTGTTCTTGCACATTGTTGATATCATCTACTGCCGGATATATCTGCCAAGAAATGAAAAAGTCAAGAAATAGGCCAAGTGAAAGTGAAAAAATGAGAAAGGAGCGGGAGAAAAAAACGAATAAAGGAATAAAAAAAATTGTGGAAAAGAACTAAAGAGAATATCAGAATAAACGATTATTCGGAGAAGAAATAACAGAATAAACGCATATTTTACCATCAAAATCGTGGCAAACGGGAATTTCATTATCGTGTTTTTTTTTCTATTTCGTTCCGAACTTTACAGCAACGAGATGCATTTTTAAACGCCTTTACTCGATTTTTGCAACATCAATTATTCCAAAATCAGTATTTTATCGACCTTATTCGACTTCTGCTAGCTATATTTAATTTTGCAGCCTTATTTTTGTGTCTACAAAGGCCATAAAACACGCACACACGAGCACTCGCACGTGTACGTGCAAAAGAGCGATCGTTTCCGTCGACAGGCAGTAAACGTTGAACCTTAAATTACAACCAGTAGACTTACATTAGTAAAACGCTGACATACGTCACCTCCGTTGTCATTTTTAACATAAGAAGAAAAATACATGGAAAACATATTCAGAATATTACAGTACCCGTGTCACTTTATTCAGAATGCAAAAAGAAAGACACATAATGTATATAACCACAACAAAATCAACACTGTTACCAATAATAATCTAAACAATACCAGATACATTGTACAACCAAACAACTCCTTTACATCTAATATTCAAAACAGTCTATACCATCTACAAAAACACACACATAGTATCAACAGCCTCGAAAACTATCATGGACATAGATCTAAAAAACTGGAATCATAATAATGAACAAGCAGGTATATACAAAATAAACTGTTAAAATTGTTCCTCCATGGACATCAGAGAAACAAGTAGAAATCTAAAAGAAACGTATATATAAACACAAAAGAGACATCACTAATAATAAACTAACGAATGCATTAGTGATTCGCAGAAATAATTTCAACCACAATTTCGATTTAAAAACTTCTACACTAATAAAATGAGTAAGCAATTTGTTCAGTAGGAAAGTACTCGAGAGCGCCGTCATCCAATACTACAAATATATATATATATATGTATATATATGTATATAATGGATTCTCCCGTCGCGTTCAACGTATGAGGGTCCAACCTTTTTCCAGCAAGACAACCACACAGAGATTTGTTTATAGTGGTGAAGGCATTGTGTAGTACCATCCACACTTCTTGGAACTGCTGATAACAAACAATTGGTGCAGATGACTGCCACAGATCGCACGAACAGCAGACCTCAATTATTTAACCCATAATTGGAGGGAACGAACGGATTAATACCTTTCCCAAGGGTACCAGTGCGCAAGTGAATGCAGCGTGCTCGACTGAAATTGGAACTCGGCTCACCGATTTCCCCCTCCAAGCCGACATCCACCGCACCCAACGCACATCCGTGAATGCTAACAACACCTGGTATTCCCAAGTGGTCACCCACCTAAGTACTGACCAGGCTCAACTTCGGTGATCGAGCGGGAACCGGTGTATCCAACGTGACATGACCGTTATATATATAGTTCAACCATATCAGAATAGTGCATTTTCACAAACACCTAGTGTAAATGTATGTCTTAGAATTTACTATAGTGAAAATATTCTCATTACCTGCTCCACAAAAAACAAACTTATATTTAGTCATATTTTAAAGTAGATAAAGACGAGAATGTTCAGTGTTACCCTACATATGTGTGGATGTGAGTACACTCTTTAATGATGTACTAAGCGTAGCTTTGATGTGACATAAAGTCGAAAGTATGGTTCAAACAGTGTGCATCGGAGTCACTATTTAGTTTTAACTCATCTCGCCAGAAATGCTTGTTAACCATTACAACACGTCGAGGATTATCTTGCACTTTAGTAAGCATCGTTTATATGTGACACAAGGCCGAATGTATGGAGCACTGAGTGAGGATGTAAGTCATTACTAAATCATGATTGACCTAGAGAAAAAAGGTTTTGTCAGCATTACACCATGATTAATTTATCATGGGATAGGGAGGATATTATAACAATTACGTATATTTAGACTAAATGTATTTCTCTATATAACACATGAAGATGCTAATTAATTCAAAGATAATTGATATTAAAATACATATATATGTAATATTAAATTTAATTTTTCCTCCATTCTGAAATCCTAGAAAAGCAGGAACTCTTTGGTTTCATATTTCATGCTCGAGTAAGTGAATCATTCCACTAAAATAATGTAAATCGGGGAGAAATGTATGTGCATAGATCTTTTCGGAGATTAATATAGTTGTCATTTAAAAGAGGTTAAATCCTCGAATTTATCATAGCCAAAGGCCCAGAATGTTTTAAAAGCAATAGGTTATTAATCTAATATTCTTGATAGGATTCCAAAGCTGGTCTTTTTTTTTTAATCTCAAGAAATCGTTTATTATTGTCGACTTTTTCAGCTTTAAGACACATTTCGATTTTTTCCGCGACACCCCCCCCCCACACATATATATATATATATATATATATATATAGTCATCCGCAGAGAGATCTGTTTCGCTGTATCACAGCTCATCAGTACGGTTAGACATCCAATTGCTTTTTACCCATGATTCAAACCCGGCCGAATTGGCGTCAGTCGGCGATTCTACCGCTGAGATATGGGTGCGCGGTAGAAGGAGGTGGTCTTTTAGCGCATGATGTCTCATACGCCAGTAGTTAGAGTGCATTAATTCCTTATTGAATGAACGATTCGTAGATGCTAAAGTTGCTACTATTTTTTTAAGTCTACCATTCTTCCAGAGTGCTCAATCAGGGTGTGAGATCGTAATATATATATATATATATATATTTGGGCAGCAATCTCTCTGTATGCAGGTTTTCGTTAAAAATGACAGACAAAATGCGATGGTTAAGTTTTATGGAAATTTTCCTGTGATGTTATGATTTTTTTTTCTTTTGGGGACATAAATTATATAAACATACGAATAAAATACTTGAAAAACTGCGTTCTTGATCTTAGTTTCGTAAATAATCATATCGACCTTACAAATAAGAAACTGACTCGAAGACTCACGTTGTATCTCTCTCAACAGAGCTCTATTCGATATCATTTAAACACACACGGAGATCAACCAAACCTTATCCGGAACCTACTTGTTGACAACACAAATATGATTGCATCTTCTACATGCAAAAAAAAAAAAATCTAAAAAATAATGGAGGTTTTATCGAAAAAATAAAACTAACACTCATTAATTATGTTATCAAAGATGAAGGAAAAATGCGGTCCTACAGAAGGATGCTGTGGATATCATGGATCGAGCATGTGAGCAATGATGAGGTTTTGAAGGGCCTGATCAGGTAGATGACAGAACGGTGGTTACGTGGTGTAACAAGCGTGCTAAGAATGATACATGACTGACTCGGCAGAAGATTATCCTGCAATTATCCTGCATTGCTTTCTGTGGTAGACTCGTTGCTAGCCAAGGCTATAGAAACCACTCTATCTTGTTATTTCACCCATAATTAGAGGGAAGTGACGGATTAATACCTTTCCCAAGGTTTTTTTAAGTAAGTGAATGCAAGGAATTTAACAGGAATTCGAACTCCGTTCCCCAGTTTCTTGTGCTGAGCCGATATCCACTGCACCTCAACTCCCCTACCCAATCTAGTAGCACGCGTAAATAGATATGGTCGGGAAACCCAGGGAAAGAATGTCGTCAGACCAGTAGCCATGCAAATACTTTTAGAAAAGTGAGAGATAAGCCGCAGCATGTCGGTGTGAATGTGTCTTAAGTGGGATTGCCATGTCTTGATCGATTACATTGCAGAACCTTGTTTGGATTTTGTTGAGGATCTGAAGATGAGTAGAAGCCCCCGAACAGATATGTTTAATAGATTTTTTATGAAAAAATCAATACTAATATACACCTATAGTAAGTATACCAAGAATTGCGTATATTAAATTATCCAGTACAGGAAATATTTCCAGCTCTTAAACTTTAAAGAAAATGAAACATTTTTGATCGAACTTGGTCTCTACCATTTTTACTCTAGTATAATGCGGACATATGACACTATCTACAAATCCGATGTAATTATTTTCCAGTGAGGATCAAACTCACAACTCTGTTGTAATGGGCTCTAGTGAGTCAAGTTTGCTAACCATTAAATTATTTCGAGGTGCCCTACTTGTCTTTTGAGAACTATTAGAACTGAGTAGGGATTTGTGTACTCGCCAGGTGCTTCATACGTGTGCATCGTACTCTATCTAAGTTACACTTATTAAGGATTAAGCTAATCAAACTCAGACTAAGATAATTAATCAGTCCCAGCATGAGGTCATTTTCCGTCAATCTAAGGTAACTGCTGACATGCCAATGACCATTATTCAAGTATTTTTTTTCCGAAAGTTTAATCGACCGGGGAAGTTTTTGAGACATATTTTCCCACAATTGCTTACCCATTATTTGTTATGATGCCATTCAAAACAACAGTAAGTAAATATCTATATATTTATTATACATATAGAAACACACACACAAACACACAAACACACACACACACGTATATATATATATATATATATATATATATATATATATATATATATATATATATATGGATGCATATACGTTGATATTAAAATACATTATCTACGTTCGTGAGCTATTTTCTCGAATGCCAGTATGATTCGTACAGAAGACCTGACACGTAAAATACCCGTATTAGAAGAGTACAGAAAGGTAAGGAAGAAATGGGATGAATATTTTTACAAAAGTCTGGAAAAATTGATAAAATCAACATTAGATATTCGCTTTCTTCAAATATCAAACGTGCCAACAGAATCAAAAATCACAATTTTGCCAAACATAACTGCAGAGGGAAACATCTAATATCTGCTTTCCAAACTATGTATATTCATAAGTAAAGCAGACAGAATTTCACTCTATCTATCTATCTATCTACAGCCATGATTTGTCTATCGTCTATTCATGATCTATCTATCTATCTATCTATCTATCTATCTATCTATCTATCTATCTATCTATCTATGAATTTATCTATCTATTTATTTATCTATTTATTTATCTATAATTTAGGCAGGGAAGATCAGCCAGTTACTTTACTATGGTTTCGACCATTCAGGTTTCGTCAGGCGATTTGTTTTACATGCTCTATATGTTGAATCGCCATCTTTCTTCAAGCTCTTTCTAATACAACTCTTCACAGGTCTAATTTATTTGAAATCTGACCTATAACTCTTCAGTATATTTAAATATATATACAGATGTGTGTGCTGTGTGTGCATGTGTGAATATATACATATATACATATATATACTCTACATTATATATATATATATATATATATATATATATACTTATATAAATATACTCACATATGCACATACACACACAAACACACACATATATATGGTCGACGTGTTTTACCCTCTGCGAGACTTTACCAAGGCAAATATAAGGACAATATTTTCAGCTAAAATTATGAATATGCGGAAACACACTTAAAAACTTTGACAAAACATTAACATTTTTACTATTGTATATAAATACTTGTCTCAAATAGAACCCTTATATATATATATATATATATATATATATATATATATATATATATATATAGCCAGGTAGAGAGGACCCAGTGTTTTACGATTGTATGTTCTCTGGCATTTACTTCTTTTTACAAAAATAAATATTGTAGAACATGATATAATGATATAATTATAAATTAAAAATCCATTGTGAACGGAAATCTCTTTGTTTCCAGATTTCTATATTGTCATCAGACAATATTAGATTTTGTTTGTGAAAAAGTAAAAAATAAAATTAGGTTAAAAGTATGTTAACACTTGACCGTTAGGAAGGAAAGAAAGTATGCCAATTAAGTTTCATACGTGATACACGCTTGGGCCATCATGTCACGAAAGAGACATGACTGACTGAGCAGTAGGTTGCTATTGCTTTTTGCGGTAGACTGGTTGCTCATCAAGGCTATAGAACCCAATCTGTCCTGTTTTTAATCCATAACTGGAAGGAATAAACGGATTAATACCTTTCCCATGCGTATTTGCGCGTAAGTGAACGCAAGGAATTTAGCTGGAATCGAACTCGGCTCCCCGATTTCTCGTTCCATGCCGATATCCAATGCACCACAACGCAGAAAAGAAAGAAATTATGTATTCCTTAAAAAATAGAAACTACTTGCCAAATTTTATTCTGATTAGTTAAAAGGAACACACATAAATTTTATATCTTCCCTCATCTATAAATAACAAATGGATTGTTTCTTGTATTTAAATGAAAATCATTTTCACAACTAACAGACAATGTTAGCATTGTCTGATGACAAGATAGAAATCTCGAAACAGAAATTTTCGCAATGTATTTTTAATATATATATATATATATATATATATATGTAAAACAAACTTATAACTATACTCGTGTCGAAAAACCCTCCGTGGATCTACCTGAAAGCAAAAATGGTGATATATATATAAAAAAAAAAAGGGATAAGCATATGAACATCAGTGAAAAAGATACGGACCTAGTCAGCACGTAGCCCAAAGAAAAAAAAGCCCGAGACCGGTAACCAACTAAGAAAATAGCGCTCATTACTTCGGTAGAGCAGAATAAATAAAGTATACCTGGTGAGAGCAAACAAACCTACGAAGGTTTCACCTAAGTGGATCGTCAGAGAGAGCCAGCTTTCCCTGACGATCCGCTTGGGTGAAATCTTGGTAGGTCTGTTGGCTCACTAGGTATATATATATATATATATATATATATATATATATATATATATATATATATATATCTGTAAATTAAGATAAAACTTAGTGGGAAAATAGCCATTTTCAAAATGTAATTTTAAGGTATGCATTCTTTAATTCCTTCTAAACAAAGGCCTTACAATAACAGTTTGAAAATGGCTATTTCCCCACTAAGTTTTATCTGCATTTACAGATTAATAAAGATATATCTGCTCTGTAAATTGAATTGGTTTGCATTGAGCTCTCTATTGGATCAATTTTAATATATTAACGATATTACTAGGATCCTTCTGGATTATTCACCAACTTTATAATAAACCTTCCTGGAATTTTACCACCGCCCATATATATATATATATATATATATATATATATATATATATATATATATACTCAATAGAACGACAAAGAGACGCTGAAAACTCCGGGTTGTTTCTCGAATTTCTAGATTAGTCCTTGCACACTTACAAAAGCAGATGTGATGATATCGTTACTAATCCACTAATACTACTTCCCAAACGAAACTAACAACATATACATATCAACGGTCCTGCTCTCCCCCTCACGCCAGTGGAGCTATGTCTATCACACACTTATGGATAAGAATGATCTTGATTATAAAATAAATCACTTCTATTACGTGCTCTATTAAACATAACTTCAGATATTTTTTCCACAACAGAATCTCCGTTTTGGAATTACAATGAAAACTGTGCTGTTACGTACAATGCCACTGAATCTATTTTTTAAAAATCAGAACGTGGATTTAATATATACAAAACACTGGAAGTTATAAAATTTTATAGTAGAGAAGAAAATTGAGCATTGATTAACTGTCGGTAATTTTGCACCACACCAAAATTGATTCAAAATTAAAACATTTACTTGAAAACACAAGCCATATTCTTAAATAGCCAACTCAAATCGAGACTTGCATATAGAGGTCATGTATCGCAACAAATCCATTCAGAAATATATAAACTGTGGGCTGTATACAAACGATAAGATCAATAGTTACAAATGAGCGAATCAAGCCTGTGGGTTTTGGCGTAGACCAAACTCCTTTGAACTTTCTAGACTAGCGCTACAGAATCCCAAACAAAGAACTATGCCAAATAAACGAAACGACAATACACGGCGACTTTCAACAGTAACAACAGCTGAAATGTATATTGGTTCTAACTAACAGAGGTGATAAGGAATCAAGCATGAGGCCAACGTTCGGCAATTCTTCAAATACATAGGATAGCTAGGAAATCTCCATCAATACTGGCAAGAGCGAGAACAGCTTATGAACTAAATTTCTTGAAAAGCTGTTTTAAGAGAAATATTCTGTAAATATCACTCATCAGGAACACAGGCATCTCGATCAATGATTGCCGAATGTATCCTTATTAGAAAACGCCGAATATAAACACACACACACACACTATATATATATATATGTGTGTGTGTGTGTGTATAAATATATAATGTATCCTTATTAGAAAACGCCGAATATAAACACACACACTATATATATATATATATATATATATATATATATATATATATATATATATAATTCAGTAATGAATTAGAGCACTCTCGTTACTGGCGTATGATACTTGATACGCTAAAAAACGTCTGCCCCCTTCTACCGAGCGCCCATATCTCACAGGTAGAATTGCCGACTGACGCCAGTTCGGTCGGGTTTTAACCTTGGGTTAAAAGCAATCGGATGTCTAACTGTACTGTAATACAGCGAAACAGATCTGTCTGCGGATGACTATATATATATATATATAGAGAGAGAGAGAGAGAGAGATAGATATACATATATATATATATATATATATATATATATATATATATATAGTGTGTGTGATATATAGTGTGTGATCGAGATATCTGTGTTCCTGACGAGTGCCGTCTAAAAAATCTTTTTTTAAAAACAACTTTTCAAGAAATTCGGTCCTTATATATATAAATATATGAGTAGACAAGAACAGACCCGTAAAGACGTGAAAGACAATACAAATGATTTTATCCTATTAATATAAATTATTAATTAACTAAAAATAGACAGCTCGACGGATATTGCATAGAGCATTATGAAATATTGAGAAGAAAATTCAACACATATTTAGACAGTTATAAATCAGAATTTATTTTCCACAGTATAAATATACTTACATTTTCTTTTTCAGAAAATAAACGGTCTGAATGAGACAATTTAAATCAATGTAAATAAATTGGCACTGTCAAACTAAATCCTAATTTATAACGGTCTAAATATGTGTTAAGTATTCTTCTCAATATATATATATATATATATATATATATATATATATATATGTGTGTGTGTGTGTGTGTGTGTGTTTAGAATTTAAAACTTAAATACTTTATAATATCATAACAAATATAGCTATTTTGTTTCGACACTACTTGTGTCTTAACAGTTAATGGTGCTGATTTCGAGCTGAAAAGTTATAAAATTTTAGAAATTGACCACATCCTATCAATAGGGGAGACATAGTGACTATATAACAATGTTTCTATGAGAAAACAAATATTTCCTAGAAAAACAAATAAATATATTGTTTAATATTGAAACAACGCTTTTATTCAATATGCGTCTCCGATAAAAAAAATGTTTAAATTTACTTGACATGACGGTAAACTGCATCCGACAGTAGAGTCACTGCTTGGGAGGTTGTAAGGAGCATACAACCCCCTCTTAATTGCTGTTGTTCTCAGGTCCACCCTTACCGGAAGTAGTAGCACCTTTTAGGGTCCCAGCATGGGCAAATATTTAACCCTCAAACTGGTGTTAAAACACTATGAAAGTATAAAATAACACTGTTATAGAAATATATACATAAAAATAGACCTCTATAAAATAAATATACATTTATGAAGGAAAAATATTACCAACAATATATGTTTGAAGAACAAATTATTACCATAACACATTTTTGAAGTAAAAAGTTTATACTCAGCAGAACTAGAGAATATTTTCAGTTTTCTAAAATAAAAAAGAATAGAAAAAAAGAATTTTCATTAAAATCTAACTAATTAAACATTTTCACTAGAACCGAACATTTAAAAAAATAACTTAAACCACATTTTTTGTCACTGAATAATTGTGGGTTATACAATGACAAAAAAGGTATATATATATATATATATATATATATATAAACTTATTTACAAATGGAAATTTGTCTCTGTGTGTCTCTGTGTGTGCGTATCCGTTACCTATAGACCCCGAAGCGGCTGAACCGATTTTCTTGAAAATTTACACAGTTGTACTATCAGCGTCTGCGAGTGTTCCTAGCTAGGTTTTGTGTCGAGGTACCCCCGATAAATATCGAAAATCGATAATCGAAAGAATCGTGTTATAGAAGGAGTGGTCCGATTTGAATCAAATTTGATACACTCATAGACAAAGACATAAAAATGATATTTAGAAGTTTCAAGGTTGCAGTTCTTACAATAATGCAGAAAATCGATAATATATATATATATATATATATATATATATATATATATATATATATAAAAGGCAAGATGTTTGTGTATGTCGGTTTATCTGCCTGTATGTCTGTATTTTTTTTTCAGCCCTTTTATTTTAGTTTTTGCTTCGGGTTTGGCTCTAAGTAGGTATAATTGTAGTTCTTAGTCTCAGCCATGATACTCAGAGGACTTATTTAGCCTTCAAAATTCAGTTGACGACAAAAAAAAACTTATTCGATATCGATACCAGAAAATTAAAATTTGAGTTACATCCATTCATTTTTCTTTCAGTCTACGGTTTCGCTTTAACTGGAAACAACTATTGCTTTTTAGTCTTTCGTGCCAACGTCCAAAGTGTCTGAGCTCCAGGACCATGGATTAGTTTTAAAGCTTCCACTACACCCGAGCAACGCCGGGCTATACTGCTAGTATATATATATATATATAATTATGAGATGATGGATTGTAGTTATTTGAATTATTTACGTTTTTCGGAATGTGATCCTCATCTTTATTGCCATATTCACGACGTTGCAGCATAAGCATGTTGTTTGAAACATGACTCAAAATGTTGTGAGTTAACTTGTCGGCGACAGTTGTACAGTTATTTTATAAACGCTTTAGCCGATGTGTTGCGCTTTCGTTATATGTGTGTGTGTGTGTGTGTGTGTGTGTGTGTGTGTGTACTGTATCAAGGCAGCTCATAATTTTCTAAACATATATTGTTAAATATAACAGAAAATGAATGTCTATTATGTTTAAGCTTAATCCGTTCGAAACATCGTATTTTGGCTTTAATTTCAGGTGTAAATAAAGACAAAAATCTTCCAAAATTTGGATATTTTTTCTTATGCTGGTTGTAAGCATTCGACTTACATGAGCCATCTTTAGAGAGATTACAGGGACGCTAACATAAAGACAATCACAATCAAATATTGTTTTATCTTATGTTCACAAAAAACATTGTTATGCAACGAAACCAGTCACCGAATAGCACTTGCAGTTCGTAAATTTATAATGTGGTTCTTTTTTATCATAGTCCACTTAAATAAGATTTCTTAACAAAACATGGTCATGTAGGTATTATTAGACAGATTCTCGTCGATAACACAATAATAGTCATTCATACACACATTAAAACGAACCTTCAGATATTGGAGGTCATCTACATTAAATGAAAACACACTACACTTAATAAAATCACATTTCAGTCTGGTCACAACACATAACATTGCATTTAGACATTTGGTTCTGTTAGCATTTCGGTCTTTCACGCGGTGTGTAGTCATAGAATCGCATTACAGGTTTTGAAATAATATATATATATATATATATATAATTTTTAGAATTTTCTCTCTCTCTTTCTCTCAATGTAGAGAGAAAGGGAGTGAAAGAGAGCGAGAAATATTAATTGCTTTAGATAAACGTTAGTATATGCATTTAGAGGTACATTCAGGCACATATTATATGTTTGTGAGTGTGCATTTATTTAAGTTTTTATTTTATCTCAACGTCACTGCAATTTTCTGTTTAATTCTAGAATCCTGGAGCTGAAAAGAATCCGTTTCAGTAACACTCCTTAAATATCCATCTTTTTACACAGACGCAAATGAAAACTAACAACAACTCTCCCTCCAGTCGTTTTTTATTATCGTCACTGTTTTCTTAGAAGCTCTCCAAAATTGCACTCTTTAAGATATTTAAAACATATTAAAAGTATATTCCCTATGAAAGATATTTTATAAGATATGCATTCAAAATTCAATATATCTTTATTATTTGTCCTTTTTTTTAACACCCGTGATTTTCAAACTGACTTCGTTAATAATACAAATAAATAAAAACCTTAAAAATGGTTTCTTGCCTCCATGATTGCCTTTTAGTTATTAAAACAAAAACAAAGTATCTATGTTTCCTATTAAAATCAAGACAGCTTGCTGCTTATATAATTGTAGTAGAACTAGTAATCGTTGTTATGGTTTATAAAATGACGAGTGTTCTAAAAATAGAAAAAGATAGACACACTGACGCCAAGAATTCAAAATTGGGCGACAAAATAAGGAGCCGTTTCTTTTGGTAGGAGTAGGAGTAAGAGTAGAAGTAAGACGTAGGAGTTAAGGACAGTAGTTTTGTGTGGCAGATTTGAAAAGGAGAAGACGCTAGTCAGTTGACCACAGAAGGGATAGGCTCGGTTACAACTAGCATCCCACATTGAAGAGAATTTAGCTAGTCTGTTCCTGTATCCAAACAAAATTTAAAGGTTGTAACGTGATGTAAAAACCTAAAGTTTTATGCCAAAAATAAACATCATAAATTCAAGTTTGTGTTATCTTCTAATTATACCAAAACGAAGCAACACAACATCATAATGGTCGCCTTGGTACTGATATATCTCTTGTCATATTTTCTTTATATCCGCATCAATAATACGTACGATGGGTTGATTGACTTATTTATTTATTTTTTTATTTTTTAAGTTTATGAACATTTTGCCGGTTATTTAAAGGTTACATGTAAGTTTTTACATTGTGAGAATTTTTCGAGGGGATAATAATCATTTATTGATATTAAACTTACAAATTAACTGAAAACTACTGTGAGAAGATGTGGATTTATGCCTTTCCCAAATTATGCGCGTAAGTAAAGATAATGAACATGATTGCAACTGGACCTCGACTTTCCAATTTCAATTTCCGAGCCGTCCCAGTTACAACAGCCGCTTATAAAAGTTTACAGCACTCGATCTTCCCAAGAGTCAATCATTTATATACTGACAGGTTCAATGCTACTTAACTTTCTTAATTTCGGGAATTGAACAAGAAGCGGTCTTCAACGCAATATGCCGGTAGGCTAATTCAAGCTGTTGTTAAGTTGTTTTTTTCCTGGTAGCTGCCAAGATACAGATCAATGAACAACAATTCTTTGAAAATACTTTCAATAACATTTAAAACCTGGTCTTCACAAATCTATTAAAATTACCGTCAATGTTACACAGCTAGCGGACTCTTAGATGCTTTAACAAAAGCAACTGTTTATTAATTAATATTTATAGAAAGACTATGGACTTTGACTACACATTAGATGGATCCTTAATGGTTTTAAACTTTTAAAGGCTAATTTGAAACATTGCCGTGTATCTCACATTGAAGTGGCTCTATTCCTTAAAATGGTATAAAAAAGCAAAAATAAACAACGCAAGTACTACCGCATAATTAACTTGCTAAAACACACACACACACACACACACACATATATACATATATATATATATATATATATATATATATATAAAACCCACTTTTCAATCTGGCATACATTTAATTTATTTGTTGCAATCAAGTTTTTAAGTAGTTACTAATATTTGAAAAGATGCTTCGTTTTTATTAACAAACAGTATATTTCTTCATTTATATCTACCGGCTTGAATGTTCGAGAAAATTTGTTAGAAAATGTGCACCTTCTAGCAGGGTTCAAATACTCGTTCACCGGGGAATCCGTTATTAGATGTAACGTGACTTGAATGTCCGACTATGTACAACCCCCGGACCAACTAATGCTCTAATAGTGCTTTTGAGCACACGCTTTTCCAGATTAATGAAATATATATATCATCTCTGATTGGCACCATAACAAAAACAAAGATTCTTTTGTAAGAAAGGCATTAACAGAATTTATATTATTCGGACTATTGTCCTTATCTTTCTTGCCATTTGTACGACGTTTCGGCCATTGTACGCTCCGGTCTTCTTCAGGTGCTAGGCATTTTGATACCGAACCCTTTATTACAATCACTGGGTTATATGAACTTCATTTCTTGCTTAGTAGTGCCTCTTCTGGTCGTCATGAGTTATCTTTCTCTAACCCTCTCATTTACTTGTTCACCACTGCTGTAGCCTGGTATTAATCTCACAACTCTTTGTGTCAGGTCACAGAAACTAAACAACGTTTTTAAGTACACATGGCCCAGTGGATATAGACGTTGGTTAGTTCCTGTGACTTGACCCAAAGAGTTGTGAGTTCAATACCAGGCTACAGCAGTGGTGAACAAGTGACTTACAGGGAGATAACTCATGACTACTAGAAAAGGCATTACTACGAAAGGAATGAAGGTCATATACCCCAGTGATTGTAATACAGGGTTCGGTTCGAAATTCCTAGCACCTGAAGAGGACTGGAGCGTACAACGGCCGAAACGTCGTACAAATGGCAAGAAAGATGAGGACAATAGTCCTCATCTTTCTTGCCATTTGTACGAAAACTCGAACTCGGGTATTAGTGAAACATATCTAACGAAAATACAAATACAATGAGTGCTACACGTCAGTCAGACTGCCAAGTATTAGACCAGAGTGACTCAACTCAACTCAACTATATTTATTTTTCCCTCCCAGTAAGGGCAACATGTGACACATGGTCAGTCATAACTGGGATTTCCGGGATATATGGCCCGGCCAAAAAATGTCTATTTTTGCCCTGTCGTGCTTCTACCCTTCGGCGGTACCACGACTGGGTTATTGCTCTCTGCTTGGAAGCAGAGAGCGCCCTCTACCCGAAGGCAGAGGGCTGACAGTGTCATAGCTGAGTACAAGGACTCAACTCAACTCAACTCCGAGAGGCATATTCTCCCGGTATTAATAATTAAAAGGAAGAGTTCATTATAGTCTAAAAATGGTAGGTCGCATACCATATATACATGTGTTTTGTACCCTAACGCAAACAAAGAAAATTTTGATTAAATCTGAATTATTTCTAATCTAAACTTATTTATGAATGGAACTTTGTGTGTGTGTGTGTGTGTGTGTGTGTGTGTGTGTGTGTGTGTGTGTGTGTCCGTTACCTATAGACTCCGAAGCAG
Source organism: Ascarosepion bandense (assembly GCA_037127315.1). Taxonomy (NCBI): domain Eukaryota; kingdom Metazoa; phylum Mollusca; class Cephalopoda; order Sepiida; family Sepiidae; genus Ascarosepion; species Ascarosepion bandense. The sequence continues at coordinate 491,298 of JBBBDQ010001737.1, forward strand.
CTGAACCGATTTTCTTGAAAATTTACACAGTTGTACTATAAGCGTCTGCTAGTATTCTTAGCTAGGTTTTGTGTCGAAGTACCCCCGATAAATATCGAAAATCGATAATCGAAAAAAATCGGTTTATAGAAGGAGTGTTCCAATTTTAATCAAATTTGACACACACATAGACAAAGACATAAGAAAGGATATTCAGAAGTTTCAAGGTTGCAGCTCTTACAATAGTGCTGAAAATCGATAATATATATATATATATATATATATATATATATATATATATATATAAGGCAAGATATTTGTGTGTGTATGTCTGTTTATCTGTCTGTATGTCCTTTATACAAATCCACAATTCTCACAAACTTCACACAAATATTCTTTAGGCTTTAGCTCCAGGACCATGGATTAGTTTTAAAGCTTTCATTACACTCGAGCAACGCCAGGGCTATACTGCTAGTTTATTTGTAAAACGTTATCTTTTTTATTGGATATTTTTTATTCAAATAGATGCTCTGTATTTATTATTAAACGATGCACTTATTTATTTACATCTACCGGAGTGAATATTCAAGAAATCTTAGAAAATAAACGCCCTTCGACAGAATTAAAACCTGTGTCCCCGAGTCGAAACCGTTATTATCTGAGGCGCCTTGAGCTCCTGCCCATGTAGAAATTACCGAGAAAACAAAGCCAGGATATTGTTTTTGAACTCGCGTTTCTCTCGATTCTCGGAATATACAAATCATTTCTGACGTAAACAAGACAATTTTTTTAGGAAATGTATTAAGTCCAATATTTAAAATGTATTTTAAACGTTCCATTTTTATGAATACTCATATCTGAATAGATGCTCTGTTATTACAAAAATGTTTATTTATTTATTTCCATGTACCGTCCTGAATATTGAAAACAATCTTGTTTCATTCGAACCTGTGTCCCACCAGTAGAAACTAGATCTAACGTACCTCGAACGCTACGGTAATATCTCAGAGCGGAAAAAATCTGAATAGTAGTTTTGAACACACATTTTCCCTGATTCTCGAAATATTAAATGAAATCTGGTCATACGTTCATATGGACCTTTGTAGACATATATTTGTATGAACTTGCGTGAAAATACTTTTGGATGAGCTCTTGTGGGTATATGCCTATATGGACTTGTGTCTTTGGTTTGGTGTGAGGAATCCGCCCCCAAAATTGTAAAAATATATTTCATAAACCACACACATACACACACACACACACACACACGTATATATATGTAAATACATATATATATATATATATATCGACAAATATTAACAAACAGAATGAGAGAGAAGACGGATTACAAGAGATATATGGAATTCTTGACACAAATCCGCAGCATCCTTTTACCAATATTTTGCTAAGGTTGTGCTTTTTTTCTTTTTAGATCTGAAGATCAAAATGATCTTGTCACATGAATTCAGTTTGGCGTGAACTATTTGGCCGCGTTTCAATACCTCCTGCCACAGAACTGAAAATTAAAGGATACCTTCGTTGCATATTGATTCACCGAGCCTCTCATTTCTCAACATAACGGATGCGAAACCTATAATAATGTCTCCATGCTTGGAAAAGTTTCAAATAAATATTGCGTTGAAAAATGACGCTAAGATTGAGGAGATTTTGATTTCGAATTTTGGTAAGTTAGGTTATTTCGATTTCTGCCAAGTGACTGATGTTCGATTTTATGGGAATTTCGGACTAAAACAGAATTGACAACTGGTATTTACTTTATTTAGAAAAATAGTGTTTGATATGATTATAGGATACAAATCCTATATAATCCAACAATTGACCAAAACACACAATGCAAAATTACAAACCTGCAAAAATGGATCAGAACGACTGAAAACATTTTGGAAAAACCCAGACCATGTCAAAATTCACAAGTTGGTATGAAAATTAAGATTTTGGGTTCTGATTGGATAAGAAATAGCAAATTGAACTACGACATCGGTTAAATTTTCTAAACACCTAAGTAAATGGGTATGCGGTTTTGATCCAGTCACGTGACTAGATTCCACTACTTAATCACGTCTCTTGAACGGCAAAAATTAGTCAATCACATGGAAGCAGGAATTAGAGACGCTAAAATGTAACAAAAGACATTTCAAGACGCCGACCCTGTCATGCCTCGTCGACATACATTAGTTCTTCCTCCCTCTAATTTTCCTTTCTTCGTCTTCACTCAAACGCTCCTCAAAGAAAATAAAAGCAACAACAACAAAACATCTTCATTTGATTCGTAAAAAGGAAGGTCCGATCAGTACAAGCTCTTTTATTGCTTGACTTTCCTTTTCACTCTTGCCGGCCAAAAAAAGAAAGGAACACAAATTTGATCAGTAGCTTGATTTATCTTTTTACATATCCACATTCTGCTACTATCAACTATGAGTTCTGAATTTCTGTGGAACGTTTAACTCATACATATTATTTAACTACATTCATTTTCTTTTGGAACATGTTTTTCTTACAAATTTTTTATTCTGTTCAGTTAATAAAATTTTACTTTAACATAAAAAACGAATTATTATATCCTTCCACATTTCAACATGAAACCTACAACTTTCTGATATTTCCAATTGTAGGGACTTCGGTTGTGTTTGGCAAAAGGCCAATTTGACAAACATATCTGAGGCCCCTACAAGGTCTCTCATATCTGAAGCGTAAAAAGTGTTTTAATGTGAACAATACTGAGTAATGTTATAGCTAACACAAAAAAATACCTAAATTTACCTGTAGGAATATGGTACAAATAGCAAAAAAAAAACTGTATTTTCAGGATTTTTACTTTTTCTTTTATGTACCATGTCGGTGATCATGGCTCTCCAAAATGTGTGTAGCTTAGTAAATGTTGTATTATCTCTTCTTTCAGTCTTTCCCTGGATGCCATAACTACAATCTTATCTGCGGTTTGGTTTGGTTGTTTTTGATTAACAGCATATCAACCCGTTTCGGTTATTTAATGACGAAATCAAGACATGAAAAATGACATTATTTCATGATTAAATTATAATTTCTAAATTGAATTTACTTAACAAATATTCTTACGAAACCAAACGAAGAGAAATTATAAAATTAATCTTAGCAAATTGTTTTTTATTCTTTTGAAAATGTAGAGCACATCTTCAATTTTACTTTACGTGTTGGTCATTTATTATAAAAATGCATTGTTGGAAATTTTACTATTTAAACTTTTATTATACTAGGGCTTTGATATTTTTTATTTGGCATTAACTATTTGATGCGTCCTTAACAAGTGCCAACAACTAATAGCAAGGTGAACATGAGAACTGCAGTCATTAAATAGCGGTTAGACGTCATTCATCAATATCTTTGGTCTGCTGATCACTGTTACAAGAGACAGGTTATCGTCACACCCACGAATATCACATCGGTGGAATTAATATTAAAGTTATATATATATATATATATATATATATATATATATATATATATATATACATATGAGAGTTACGCTATCCAATATATATATATATATATATTGTAACTCTCAGGCATGTCCCGTTGAAATAACTTCCTCTTAATAGGTTCTGCAATTTGTTGTCGAATTTATTTCTATATATGACTAACGTATTTGAGAATTTGCTATGTGTAAGTTATTCAGATGTTCATACGTAAATTTTGTTTTATTTCTGCAAGTTTCCCCAGTATATTTTTAGGAGTAGTCGTGTCTGTTTGTTTGTATATACCTGCTTTATATTATTTATTGTTATGCTTATTTTTTTTTATCTGGTCATATCTATCATAGTGTTTGGTGTGGTTGTAAATACTCTGATCTTGTAAAGATTAGATAACATGTTTTGGAAAGTCAATTTTAAGGAGTTTGCAATATGTCTGTTTTCATCTTAGTTAATTGTTATTAACAACGTCATTATCTATTTGTGGTTGTATATATTGTATGCATTCCACATATTGTGGGTGAAATTAAAGGTATATTAAAAGTTATTTAAAGTCATTTCTATGTATATTTCTTCTTCAGGCAAATATGAGGGGCTGCAGATTCTTTGTACTTTTAAATCTTCTTCTATGAACCGAGTCCCATCAAAACATGGGCGATCATAGCTTTCGACATCTCTATATCGCTTGTGGTTCGTAGCACACATTCTCCTATTACCCCATCCAAACCCCACTCTTCCATCCATTTGCACATGCCCATCATGTATGTTACGCGTTGCATTTCCTGTCTCCCTTTCCCTTTACCTGACACGTGTGTGCGTATACGTACATATATATATATATATATATATATATATATATATATATATATATATATATATATATATAATAGAACCTAATGGACCCAGACCATCCTACCTAGGTTTCTCGTAAACGAATCGTCAGGGAAGGTTCGTCTGGCACCATTACGTTCTATTAATTTAGCTCTACCTTTGTATTGAGCGCTTTCTGTTAGATGGTTACTCGTGTCGGGTTTTTGTTATTATTTGGAGGGGGGGCTTCATGCTTATTTCTGTCCAAATAGTTTTCACAGACTTTCATTTTCTAAGCTCTTTGTTTTTTTCTTTTTTAAAATCATTTTTTCTTTCATTCGAAAGTTTTCGAAGAAGTATTTCGAGAAGATTATAACTACATTTAATCACGTTTATATATATATATATATATATATATATATATATATATATATATATACTTTTAACATTGTTCGGAATTTTTTTCCTCATGTTTGTTGATATATTCATGGCGTTTCGGCTGTTGTACTCCATAACCTTCTTCATGTTTTGAAATTTAGAACTGAAGCATTTTATTTGTTCACAAGGGTAGATTGTTCTAATTTCATAAGTCATGCCATTTTCAGATGTTTCAATATCAGTTACCGCTCTTGAACTGAAATCTCTAAGATGATTGTTGACCTCTTCTGTAGCTTGGTATTAAACTAGGTACTTTAGGTACTAGATCATGTGTTCTTCAGGCAACAAAGATAAAGACAGCAATCCGATATATATATATATATATATATATATATATATATATATATATATATATATATACTACCGGCCATAACTTTTAGGCCAGCCTATTTTTTTTTAAAGAAATGAAGTATAAAGTTTTTCATACGTTTCTGAAGTGGATAATTCTAAATAAATACAGTTTTATTTTTTTTTTTGTTATTGTCACTTTGCAAAATTTTCCAAGGCGAGGAAGCAAAGGTGAACTCGTCCGAATTACCCTAAATTTTCTTCATTATTTCATTGATGAAACTGCAATATAGGTAATTATTAAATATTTATAAATTCATTTGATGCACATGTTATTTGTGCAATATTAACAAAAGAACCATTTTATCTTCATTTACAATTATTCACTTGAAAATAAATACTAAAAAATAGTATGAGATATCTCATTTTTTAAAACACTGAGGTGGCCTAATGCTTATGCCCGGTAGTATATATATATATATATATATATATATATATATATATAACTTTAATATAAAAGGAAATGCAGGTAGGTAAATCACCCAAAATATTTCTCGTAGAAATGAGCATACAACGAATTTGAACATCGGAATATGTTTTATTATATATATATATATATATATATATATATATATATATGATTAATATGTAAAACCCAATACCTTTATTATACAAAACGCATTGTGATAGCCTTCAATTACTTACCCCCCCCCCCACACACACACACACATATATATATATATATATATATATATATATATATATATATTTGCAGTGTACTTGAAGCTGAATTATATTAACTCCCTTCATATTCTATTGATTGGCTGGAAGTTTCTTTCAAACATCTGCGCCGGGTCTGTTGTCTCATCTATCACAGATCCCATGCATTTGCGTCTCCGAACAGTAAATTTCTTAATCACATCAAATCAAGACTCTAGTATTATTTATCCTACATACCCTCATAAAAGGTTCCTCTGCTGCCCCATATACGCCCATACAATAATCTCATTTGTTAAGCTTCTACTTTGTGTGGCCCTGCTGCTCTAGGTTTTATTCGGTGAAAAATATTAAAAATAATTACATACTGTTTCATGAGTTTTCTATGCTCTCACAGTGTATGTCATGAGTGAAAATTATTTCTTCGTTCGTCTCTCTGTTTGAAATCTATTTTTCCTGTCTTTATTTATACCTTCATACATGCGTAATTCTACCTTCTTATATTTTTACAGTGAAATAATATCTATCTGCTAAACGGATATAAAAAAAAAATCATCACGATTTTTCTCTCATACCAAACAACCTGCAACGGCCTGTGGAGGCAAGTGACGTGGATGGAGGTTAAAGTATTTAGTTCATTGGATGTCGTCCTATTATGAGTCAAAAGTTCTCTGAACCAGGATACATGTTCTCCGAAATGTCATTAAGATATTCGTGGCAGAGTTATGTCGGGGCTGATAAAGGCGAAAGCAATATTGTTGCGAATATGGTGGTGGAAAGTTGTAGGAGCATATCAGCTTCAGTTTTTCAAAAGGTCTAATTTACCTTATTTGGTGTCGACTGCATATCGCTTATTCCGATACATAGTTTGCGCTAACGGCTTGAATATAACACGAAAACCCAGAAGTCTTTTTTTTTTTATATATTTTATAACAAAATCTTCACTTTCTTTTTTTTTTTTTCGCTGTTACTGTCTTTTCCTCTATATCTTAATCTCAATTTCTTCTTTACCAACTGAACGAAACTCCTATCCTTGATGTGATTCCAAAGAATATTCTTTGTAAATATCCGTACAAAGCTTCTGTCCAAACATCTCCTCACTTTCCATTCTGCTGATTCATATATACTAAATCCAAACCCTTCACCCCACGCTTCGATCTCTCCAATTTCCCAAGGAGATTTTTCAGCCAAACCCCTTCAGGTAAAGAACAGCTTTTTTACTTTTACTTTATTCATTCGAAGCTGGTTGACCTTCCTGTAGCCAAACCTATATAATGTAAGTCATCATCAATAACTTCATTAGGCTTAGTGGCTTTTAGCTCACACACATACCTATCTAACCTTATCTCTATAAGAAAAGAAACCCTTTTTATATTAGAATTTGACTTGAGGCCTGATCCTGAAGGTTTTTTTCATGAAACTTCAAAGAGAATGCGATGGGAAAGGAGTGGGTGGCAACAACTTACTGGCGAATTTTTGAATGAGTAGCTGTTTGTCACTCTGTTGATCTGTAATGATTTTTTAAACCTCTTTGCCGCTTTGTACGTTGGTCACAGATGAGTCATGCGTTTGAGCCGGTTAATAAAATTGAATATTTACGCAACAGTTCCAAAAAAAGACACCTGCTGACGTGTAACGTTGCATAATGGACAGACAATAACAACGAGTGTTTCCTTCTTCGCAAACAAATCTTTACACATTTCAATTCGCATAAACATTCATTTGGAAATTTAGCTGACAGGTTGTCTGATTAAATACAGGTAAAACTGAAAAATCGATTATTCATACATACCCACCTATATATATATATATATATATATATATATATATATATATATATATATAAATTCTGAGAAGCTTATGAATGGATACGAAACTATGAGTCAAATGGTAAGTTCCACCTTCACTTTCTTTTAAGATTATTTTCATGTCGATAGATTGAACCAACATTTTGTATATGTCGTCGGATGAGTCATACATCCGCCTGCATCGCGTTAATAACACGATGACTAGCAACCAAGGTTTTTTTTCTGTTTATCTTTCTTATTCTCAATACAGATTAACTATTATTGTATGAGTTTCACTCGGTAAATGCTAATGACGGAACCAACAGTTTTTACACAGGAAATTGACCGAATAGTTAACTTTAATATCAGTTGGGATTCATAAAATCTGTTTATTAAAACATTTTTTCATACTAGTTTTCTTGCACTTTCTTTTAGGTTGAGTCATTTCATTAGGGGATGCACTTTGTGATATAATGGACATTTACTCGAAACGAGAAATTGGAGAGCCGAGTTCGAATTACAGTTGAATTCGTTTAATCTGCTCTTGTCCCTCCAGCTATAAGTTAAATAGCAGTATAGATTGGGTTATATAGCTATGATTGTCTCCCAGTCTACTGCAGAATCTAATGGCAACCTACTGCGGTAAAATCATCTTCCCAGTCAGTCATGCCTTTTTCGATATATGATTGCCCAAGCATTATTATTATTATTATTATATTATTATAAATTTTCCCAAAATAATGATGACAGCAGAATTTTATGCAAAAGTTATCGAAAGCCTGCCTGATAAATGGCTTGAAATCATAACGATGACTATCTTTTCTTCTTTTGTGTGCCCTGTCCTTTCTGGACGTAGGTGATCATGGCTTTCCACATCTCCCTATCCCTGGTGGCTATTAGCACGCTTTCTCTTGTTACACCACGCAACCCTCGTTCCGTCATCCACCTGATCAGGTCCTTCAAATATGTTATCAGCTGCTTTCCCTGTCTCTTTTTCTCTCTATCTGGCTTGTTAGTATCAGGTTCTCCAAGCCATCCTTTCTCATTGCATGTTCTAGGAACTTCAGCTGTCTCTTCCTGATGCTCAGTATTAATTTCGTTTTCGTTTCCATCCTTTCCAAAACTTCATCATTGCTCACATACTCGATCCATGATATTCGCAGCATCCTTATGTATAACCACATTTCAGTTGCTTCAAGTTTTCGTTCATCTTCGAA
>JBBBDQ010001737.1:505000-587500 GCA_037127315.1 Ascarosepion bandense
TCAGAATTTTCATTTCTTTTTACTACAAAATATTCCAAAATTAAAAAGATTTTTGTTTATATATATATAATAAGACTGATGAATGAAATTCGAGCGCGTGATGGGAAAACAATAAAAATAATACTTTTGAACATAGGGTGCACCATTTAACTAAATGGAAGCATGAAGAGAATGTTCTTAAAGATTTTTGGACACACCCTTAGACTTTCTGAAACAGTCGAGAAAAAGTGAACTGGACCTTTTTTGAGGGGGATGTTTCCACATGTGTTATAATGCTGAAGAAATGTATATGCTCACTTTAAAAAGATTTTTGCTGAAATTTTGCATTGTGAATTATATTAAAGCAATCACCCATAGAAAATTTTCTTTACTACATTCATGCATACGTACATATATATATTTGAATTTAAAATTCATATCTTTCACACACACACGCACACACACACACACACACACACATATATATATATATATATAAATTACAGACAAGGTATGATGGCCAAGTTTTTTTTTAATTTTCATGTGTTCTTAGGATTTATTTCTTTTGAGGAAATTGCATAAAAATTTGACAATTCTTTTGTTTGTCCGAGCGCCTTTGTCTATATCTTTAGCCAATTTCTATTAATTTTATTTTACGTGTAACAGAATTAAAATCGTGTCAATTTTAGTGGTGTGCGTTATGTACCATACATGGTAAGCATGTTAGCGTGTTCGTAGTTTATGTTATTGAGTGTTGGTTTTTTCGATTTTATTAATAAGGCCTACATTATTTTTAGTCTTTGTTTGCATGTGGATAATCCTATGATATTTGTGTTGTCAACAAGTATGTTCCGGATAGGTTTTGATGGGTCTCGGTATGTGTTTAAATGTAATCAAATTGAGCTCCGTCGAGAGAGATGTAATATCACTCTTCAAGATAGTTCCGTAGTCGCATTGCTGATATAATTATTTACAAAACTAAGATCAAGTAATCGATTCATCAAAGGAGATGTGAATTCGCAAATAATGTTGGTTCGTTGAGTTTGGATCTCGCGCGTGAATTGTTTTATTTGATGATGAGATTAGCCGTTTTAAATTCAACGTAATAGATAATAAATTTAATTTTTCTTTACGTCGCTGGGAGTAGCGTCTTTTCGAATAATGTATCGGGGCGAAGATTCGTTCTGTTTATAATTACTATGAATTTGTTTTTTGTAAAATATATTAATATTTTGTAAAAGATATTATTATTTTTACCAACGTGTTTATCGCTATTATTACTCAGGTTTGACAGAAAAGTTTACTATTTTAGTCAATCAAATAATTTCGAAACCCAACATTCAATAACATCGAACACGTTAACAACATGCTTGCCATGTTCGGTACATAACATATACTCAACATTATACATACCATCAATTACATTCTGCTAAACGTAAAATAACTTTCACCCTGCATATATATATATATATATATATATATATATATATATATGTGTGTGTGTGTGTGTGTGTGTGTGTGCGTGCGTGTGCGTGTGTGTGTGTGTGTGTGTGTGTGTGAAAAGTGTATGTATATAATTATAAATATCAATATACATATATAGATATATATATATAAATATATAATTTGTTATATATATTATATTGTTTACATATTATATATGCGTGGTACTTATTTAAAAGCGCTCACTATCAGTGATAGAGCAGACATATTCATATAGATAGGTGTGAGTTTGTAAACCTGGGTTTCACGCTTTTGCGATCGTCAGAGAAACTGACTAATTTTTTAAAAAATTGGTTATATTCGTGTATTTTTGTGGAAGTGGGTGAAAATCTGTCGTCACGACAGACGCAGACATATATATATATACATTTGTACACCCATCAACGCGCACAAGGACACACACACACACACACACACACACACACACACACACACGCACACACACACTCGTTCGGTCACTGAGGCTTGCATAAACATACACATGCGAATCGTGCGGGGTTCGGTATATATATGAATATGTGTGCCGTTGCACACATACATACTCATTCGGTTGGCGTATTCGAATAGTGTAGCGATGTCAACGTCAACGCGCGAATAGTTGTCGATTTCTCGTACGTACATATGTACTTTTGATGGGTTCTGTGTGAAACTATGGTAGGTAAGAATTGCTATTATTTTATTTAAGGATGTATTGTTATTTTTGTTTAAAGTCGGTTATTGGCTTGTTTTTATTATTTTTTTGTGGTTGCGTATATTTAAATGGTAGAAATTCTAATTTGTAATGCTTGTTAGTGTTTATTAATTATTAATTTTACTATGGCAGAGACGTGTGATTTTCTTTTATCCGTTTGGCATAAATTGTGATAATAAGTATTTATTTTCATTTCTGCATTTGGAAATTAGTTCTGATCTCGTGTTTAGTAAGATCTTTTGTGGGGTATGAGATATAATTGCTACTTTCTCATGCAGGCAAAGTAGGCATTTTTTGTAATGTTGTTGTAAGCAGGTGTTTTTTCAGTATTTCCCAGCTTATTGTTGGTGAAATATTTCTGTCTTTTAGACGCCATACGTATGTTGATAGTGTAGTGCTGTTCAAGTATTTTCTGTTGGAGAATAAAAGATTGTGGTTGTTATTTCTTTTCTTAAATGGTCCCTCAGTGGCACCGATATAGTACATTGTGTTGTTTTTTGCACTTACCTTGGCTTTATATACTATTTTTGTTTGCTGGCAATTTCTCTGGAGTGGGCATGTAGTTCCGTTTCTGCAGTTGCATTGAGCTTCTTCGATTGCATTATTGTAGTTAATTTTTAATTTTTTTGTTGTGGCTTTTTATTATTTGTGTAATATTTTTTGTGTAGCTGTAACTAATTTTGACGTTGTTTTTGTTGAATATTTTTGCTAATCGGTTTGTCACGGGGAGGTGTTTTTCTAATAAATTCAGGAATGTCTTACCTATGTTTGTTTTGACGGCTTTGTTGTATGGTGGATTAAACCAGATGATATTTCTTTTTCTGTTTTTGCTTTTTTGTTGCGGAGGTGTATATTGTAGTTGTTGTTTGTATCCACATTTCTTTAGTGCTTCGTCGTATGGTGTTCTTTTGTTATTGAAAATCTGCATGTTATATGGATTTTCAGATAGTCTGCGGCTGATTGATATGGGTATTTGTTTGACGATTGATGGTGGGTGGTTGGAGGATGTGTTTACGTAATTTGGATCGTCATTATCTTTTCTGTATAGTTCAAGACAAAGGTCCATTTATAAAAAGTTTATATATATCTATATATATATATATCTTTTAAACAAGTTGTGTTAAACGATAGAGACAAGATAGTCTTACATATTTTTTAATTTTTTTTATATTTTTGATTAGACTTTTTCTTTCCGAATTATTTGTATAAAAATTGTCTAAAAGTTGTCATAGTAATTAAGAACGTCATCGTTCATCATCAGGGACTATATTACAGTTTTAAAATCAAATATTGCCTTGTAGCAAGAAAAGTGTTACAACATTGTAAAAGAAAAATAAACGTTATGAAGAATTTTTTAATTCAACGGCAGTAATAATGTAAGCAACATGCACACGTGAAGATATGTGCTCACGTAGATGCGTGAATTATATGGAATACTTGGTTGTTAAAGATTTTAAATGCCGTAAGAATACGCTTGAGAATTTGAACTTCGAAGGAACTAATTATGTAAATAATCAAATTACTCAGAGGCAAAGAATTATTTACCTTAATTATATTTCAAATAAACCCTCTAAACACAACTAAATATATATAATTGGAATTGAGGAAATCCACATCACAGTTTCATCACAAAGAGAGAATTTTGATCATGAACAAGAATACATTACCTACATAGAAAAATAACTCATTACACATCGATACAGCCATATAGGAAGAATAAATGAACAAATAAGGGAACCAGGAAACTATTTGAAAATGAAAGCAAATCCTTATGCAAACCCGTAGAATATCATACTTGAACACTTAAAATGTATGTTTTCCCTAAGACACGATAAAAATTGGCGTCCATATATGCCCCATCATTTCAAGAATTGAGAGCCTCAACCCACAAATCAGCTAGAGCCATAGTAAAAAAAATAAAAATAGAAAATAATAAAAACATTAATAAGTCCATCACTTAGTGTTGTGGCCTGTTAGGGCCAGAATGAAAACCACGGAAACAAAAAGGTAAGTTCAAACAGTGTATTTGAATAAGAGAACATACATACTAGGGATGTGCGTTGTGGCGCAGTGGATATCGGCTCGGGACGAGAAATCGGGGAACAGAGTTCGAATTCCAGTTGAATTCCTTGCATTCATTTACGCGCAAATAACCTTGGGAAAGGTATTAATCTGTCTCCTCCCTCCAGTTATGGGTTAAATAATAGGACGAATTGGGTTCTGTAGCCTTGGTCGGCAACCAGTCTACCGCAGAAAGCAATAGCAACCTACTGCGGGATAATCTTCTGCCCAGTCAGTCATGTCTCTTTCGAAACATGATCGCCCAAAGCGTGTATCGCGCATGGCACTTAACTGACTCACTGACATACAAGTAAGAGTGTTAATAGTCAGAAAATTAAAGTGTACGTTGGAACTGTCATGTTACACTGCGTCTAGATTGCCTTAAGACTGCCTCCCTGGAAGTCACGCAGCTTAGTATTTATTGACGGAGGAAAAGTCCATTCCTATAGATAGGGCACAATAACGCATATAAAAATATCGGGTAACCTAAATAAAAAAAAACTAAAAGGAAATATGACAAAGAAACTAAAGTTCAATCTTGATATAAAATCACTTTACACTAATGTCTCGGTTGAAAAATATTTAAATATCTTAAAATAATATCTAAGTCAATACAAAAGAAACCTTTCTCTACTAATAGCTAAAATACTAAAAATATGCTGTTTAATTCCCACTCAATGCTATTTGACATTTAATAACAACTTTTATAAACAAGACATAATCAGTGAAATGAAAGCCTGTATCCTCTTAGAATTTCTCGAATCTGCTTCTTTCCATAAACAATTGTTTTACTTCCGATATATGGATGATGCACTATTAATAAATTCCCGTGATACAGACTGAACGGATCTTGTAGTTAAACTAAACAAAACAGAATTTCCCTACGAAATGAAATAAAACAACACTTTACGTTTCTTAGACATCATATAATACCGAGTCGACAGTAGCTTAAAAATTAAAGTTCCCTAAAAATCAACTAATAAAAATGAACTAATAAGCAACTATTCCCATCATAACAAAATAAAATCCGGAATAATCATTGAATTCTACATAAGAGCATTCAGGATTTGTAGCCATCAGTATTTACACGAAGAAGAGAAGTATATTCGAAATACTTCGAGATCATTTACTTCCTTAACTATTTAATATACAAGGCGAAACAAAAGGCTCATAAAGAATTCCCAAATAAAAAAAAACTGTCAATCCTGAAAATCTCAAATATTTCAAAAATGTATTATTCTACCCACTAACTCTATCACAACTACAATAGAAAATAATTTATCTATACTTGACATAAAATTTGTCACAACAGCATCTAAAACTATAAAACCTTAATTAATGCAAAAAAACAATATATCACAACATAAAGATGACATTTACCCTATCAACGTCAAATATTGCAAGAAGAAATATTTTGAAGAAGCCTCGAAAAGTATAAGCAAAGTTCCATACGAACACAAAACATATATTTATAAAACCAAAAAAACATAGGAATAACGAATCTATAACGAATCTGACCACAATATGGCAGATTTTAGGTTATTATAAAGTGAGATATTGAAAAAACAAAGATGATGCCAAAAAATGGAAAAATATATAGATGAATTTAGGTAGATAGGAAAAAAAAAAAGGAAAAGGAAAAGAATTTAGAAAAATATTCTTTCATAAATTTTGAAACTCCCAGTGTCAGTCTCTCGTTCATGCACATGTGTAGTCATAGCAACGTCAACAAAGCCAGACCGATAAAGACCTATCAGATGAAACGCGTCACAAGTAAACTTTTTCATTTTGTCTAATAATTTTGTCAATATCTATAATTTATGCATTATCTTTTACCAATATATATATATATATATATATATATATATATATATATATATATATGGATATGATCTTTTCACCATAAATATATGTATAAATTATATTTTATTTTTTCTTATGAATATAATTTATATAATAACTTTTCCCTATATATATATATATATATATATATATATATATATATATATATATATATATATATGTATGCCTCTGTAAGGTAAAATGAATAATAAATATTTGCAAATAAGAAGTAATTTTATTAATTTTACATAATATGTTATGAATGAAAACTTAAATATATTCACAGGTAGAAAAATGTGTATTGCAAAGGCGTTCGTTTACTATAATAATGTCATTAAGAGTACTCACGCAAACACACAACTATATATATATATATATATATATATATATATATATATATATATATAAATTTTTGAAGAATATGCGTAAACATAAGAAAAGTATTTTCTGAAATGACGAATATAGTTTTTTCAAATTATATTGCAGTTATATGATTTTATAACGAAATTTTCTTTAACCTTTCGTAATTTCAAAAATAGCAGATATTCGCCCGAATATTTCCCCATTCAATCTAATAACCCTATTTATCAGTGTACAATATACACCGTTCACAAGCATATTGGGTTGACGACGGGTGACGTGGTAACAAACCCCGTAGGTCACCATGTTGATTTTATTTTTCATGTATTCACATATGCGTAATATATGTTGCTATATATCGAAAATAAATAAAATAATTTTTCATACTGATCTTTATTCAATACAATATCCAAGTGCTACTCAAGGTAGTGGGTTTCGATGCAATGTTGTATGGGCGTAAGAAAAATTTGAATACTTGTTCCATTACAATAACAGAAGTTAAGTAACGTCGAACCAGGTCGGTATCTAGATAGGTGACCACTTGAGAATACCAGGTGCTCTAAGCTCAGATATGCAACTGCTGTAGCTTCGTCGCTTTCTCACCGACGCAGTGAGGCTTCTCTCCGTCTTTTTTACAAATACTTTCACGGCTTCTGCTCCAACGAACTTAGCTCACTGGAACCCACTATATATGAATTTCCTCGAGCCACCAGATTAGCAACTAGGTCCCACCCTTTTACTGTGAAACCGATAAATTGTAAACTCAAATTCTACTCCAGAAGCTTCTTTTCTTGCACTTCTCGCACGTGCAATTGCCTTCCGTATACTTATTTTCCCGACAGCTACAGTCTTCAAGAATTCAAATGTAAAATTAGTTATCTTCTGTCTCACTGACTTACATCCTCTCTCTCTCATGCTTTTTCTCCGTCCACCACACTCATCAGTATTCTCTTCCTTCTCATACTCCCTTCCTGACACCCCTTGTAACCTGTCACACTTTTTCATAACATTCATTCTATGTAACCCCCTGCACAATAGTGGCAGTAAAATGCCTTGCTTGGGGCCACACGATTATAAAAAAAAATCGGAATTTTTAATCAAAGATCCGAGTTTCGATCCCAGTCGCTTTCTTTATATACACTTACACTCAAATACTCCTGGGAAATATATGAATCCAACTCTTCTTCTCCCATGTAAGTTAGACTTATATGACAAAAGCATTTTTACTTAAAAATAAATATTAAAATCTAAGAATATTTTCTGACTTTAGATAACCTGCAAAAAGGTTGATAAGCCGTAGAAAACGGATCAAACAAAAAATAAAGACTGTATAGTTAACGTCTCAAAGTAAGTAACGTTTTTTCTATTTTTTTAATATATCTTAATAGGGGGGGGTGGTACTGAAATATGTTTATGCCAACCCACGTAACAAAATTTATTTTTATATTTTTCTCAATAAATTATGTTCCCTAATTCCTCAAACATTTTTTATGATCTTAGAAATCTTCGGACTAATTTGACAAAATGCTCTCAACGTCATCTCTTTTCAGTTATTATTAGCTAAAAAAAGAGGGCATTTTAGCTTCTGTGTGGGTGATGAATAATATTCTGCCCTAAAGTCTGTTTCCAACGGATGAAACGTTACTTGCCTCGCGCTAATCTATCACTATTTTTATGACAGATGTTCGGGTGCACTACATTATTAAGTTCAACAGCTAGAACTCGCTAGCTCACGTACACTGACAACCCATCTTCATTCTCGTCATATGTTTCTTGTAAGATTAATTTCCTCCTATTTTTTTTCTTACCATAAAACTTTGACATTCTGGAAGAGACTATTTTTGAATCATTTCAACTCAAGCAAGGAAATAATGTCAGTAAGACGTAAGGTGTTACCTAGTGGGAAGTAGAAATAGAAGACTTCCGTAAGAAGAAAGGACAATAAAAGAATAGTTTTCAGGAAGTGTTATAGTGTTCTTTTACGAGAAATAACACCTCCTGTTACTATATATGATTACCTGTGTGACTTCCGGATGCAGTTAAGGACGACAGTTTCTGTTGTGTCTTGCGCATTGTCGAACACTGTGCCTTCGGGCGGAGAGAAATAAGCCAGTCGAGACTCCGCCGAAGGGTAGAGTCTCGTCTAGGGAAAATTAAACATCAATTTTTTCCAGGGCTATATAACCCGGATTACCCATATTAAAAAGGCTTTGTGCCACATTTTGTCTTAAGTGGGGAGGCAAGTAAATACTGTTAAGGACGACAGCTATTACGCAATTAAAGCTGGCTACGATTCAGGTAATAAGTAGCGTAACTCTACCGTTCTAACTTACATTGTTCTATTTACTCATTATCAACACTTACTATGTACATATGTTCTTGGTATACTAATACACAGTTTTGAACCTACCTTCTGTTTTTCGTGTCTTACTTCGGTACAAACGGTCATTGCAACTTTACTGCGATGTATCCTCACAATAACTCCACAACAAATTGATGATGAAGATCCACAAATGAAGACAGATGATAGCGATTGGCGTTGGATTTAAATTTTTGAAGGTTTCAGTTAGCAGAGAAGTAATAAACCGGAAAAATTCACATGTGAGAAGTGAGAAAAGTATTATCATAGAATATTGGGTTCTAACTATCTAGTTCAATTGTAAAATTATGAGACCTTGCTGCCAATCTAATTTCACGTTAAAATTCACGCAGTCGAGTCACCGAGAAAGAAAACTAACTAAATAATTTCCCTAAATTATTTGCGGAAAAGAAGTCACGACAAGTCAGCGAGAAAGTGAGTGAAGCTGAGATGCCAAGTAAGGATCGATTGCATTGCAGACACTTCTTTGAATTTTGTCTTGGGATATATAATCATGTCACCAGATCAGATATGGCTACAATTTTTCCCCGTCACCCAGAAAATAACAACCTATTCATTTTTGTGTTCAAACGTTTTCTTCTTTTTTTCTTTAATAATTTCACCCCAAGCAAGGCGGGACCGCCACTCGTTAACAGGGGGTTACAGTGATATAAAATTCTGGGAATAGTGGGTATTAAAGAAAAGATAAAGATGTATATGATTCAAGAAGACGAAAGATGGCAAATGACATTGAATTTACATTTTTGAAAATTGTAGCTATCAGGAGAAGAAATAAACGGAAGGGACTTCCTCGGATAGAGAGTGTGGGAGAGAGAAACTTTTGGAGTAGAAGTAGTAGATACATTTAACTATTTCAACGGAAAAAGGATGGGATCTGGATTTCAATATAGTAGTGCGCTTAAATACAAGTGGACAAGGCACGGGAATAAAGTTCATCATAGCAGTTGCCATGAAAATATTTTCAGAAAAGACAGAGAAAAGCCGCATACCGTCGGTGAGAAAGTGACTAAATTCGAGAAGGCAAGTAAGGATTGATTACATTGCAGATCCTAATTTGGATTTTGACGAGAACCTCGATATAAATAGCAGAAGCACCCGACCATAAATGCCAACAGTATTCAAAAGTTTCTGACACAGGAGTAGATTCATTTATAGATCAGACTAGCAGTATAGCTCTGCGTTGCTCGGGTGTAATGAAAGATTTAAAACTAACCATGTTCCTGGAACTCAGAAACAGCCTAAAGAATTTTTGTGTGAAGTTTGGTGAAAATCGGATAAAAATTGTAGATTTTTATAAAGGACATACAGACAGATAAACACACACACACACACACACACACACACACACACAAACATCTTGCCTTTTATATATATTATCGATTTTCTGCATTATTATAAGAATTGCAAACTTAAAAGCTTCTGAATATCGTTTCTTATGTCTTTGTCTACGAGTGTATCAAATTTGATTAAAATCGGACCACTCCTTCTATAATCCGATGTTTTCGATTATCGATTTTCGATATTTATCGGGGGTACCTCGACACAAAACCTAGCTAAGAACACTCGCAGACGCTTATAGTACAATTGTTTAAATTTTCAAGAAAATCGGTTCAGCCGTTTCGGAGTCTATAGGTAACGGACACACACACACACAGACAAAGTTCCATTTATAAATAAGTTTAGATAGATAAATTCGATCCATTCCAGGTCAGCTGAAAAATAAATGCTCAGGAAGCACCATTTTTTGATCTCAAGTAGACTTGCATTCAGCCATACTGATAGCTGACAAGTAATTTTCTCTTTGATAGGTAAATGTGCGTAGTTTTGTTTTGGCGGCATTTAACTTTGCAAACCCTTTGCTGCTCTAGTTAACCACTGATGAGAGATCCGTTTCAAGAGAAGCAGCCAGGTCTACTCTGTCATTCTTATCAAATTGCCTTGCACACCTCGACGTTGGGTAATGGTTAACAAGCTTGTCTTGTTAAGTCAGTTACAACTGAATAGTGAGTTTGTGGCGATACCGAGCAAAGCGAGGGACCGGATGTTTGCCCTCTGGAATCCAGAAAGCAAATGACCAAAACTAGTCTTTGCGCACCCGGCTCCACGCATATGTTCCGGCAGAAAACCAAAAATTAATAAATATCAAATTCGTTTTCGCGAGCCTACGCGAATTATATTTATCATCCAATGGGAAGCCCAGAATTAAATACGGGTGTGAATTCCCAAATGACCTTTTGTGACCCAAAAGATGAAATAAAAAGCCGACACAGAAAGCATCGCCAGTTGAGAAAGTACGAGCATAATTAGCACATCCCTTGACCACATCAAGCGATCCACTATGCTCGCCTCACCTTTCCCTCTCACCTTCTTCTTCGCTGTCCGCTGAGCTACTTACCCAACCACAGTAGCGGAGACATCAAAGACATTCCTAACTGAAAAACGCTCACACATACATACGCACAAATTCTCTTTTCGGCATTTACTGCTATGTACATTTTAACGTCCTTTGAACCCATCCTAAAGACATTACTTTATTTGAATAAAAAGGCTTAATTGATATATATATATATATATATATATATATATATATATATGTTGTTTCTATATTCAATTTAATTTTTTTATTTATACCTCATTTATAGTGGGCTATCTACTGACGAGGCCAAATTCAGTTAATCTGTTTCAACATACAACTAGAACGGATAACCCACTATAATTTCGACGATAGCTTGGTGCCTCATACTTCTTGCCTTATTTGGACACTTCGAGATTTTTAATGGTTAGAAAGTTTTTCAAACTAGAATCATTGCAGTTGAGTAGTGAGTTCAGTCCTCACTGGCTGACCCTTAATTTCAGCCTTGTGTCACATTTAAGCTACGCTTAGAAAATCAACTTATCAGTAGTAAATTCTGGTGTCATCTGCATAGACGTATACTTGAGAACTGGTGACATCAGGAAGATCATTAATGAAGTCCATAAAGAGATTAGGACTTAGTACAAAGCCTTGAGAGGCACCCGTGTTCGTCCGAAAAGAACAAATCTATTTTACATAGAAAGGACCTTTTTCCTACTCCTGTACACTGCCTTATGACAACCTTGTTCAGTAACCCCTACATCGAGTATCTCTTGGGATTTGTTTTGTGCGAATAATAAAAAAAATAAACAGATAAAATAAATATTCATGACACATTTGGTGAAATATCTCCCAGATGCTGTGGCACACACCATCAATGATGTTTAAAAAAATCAAATAAGTCGGTGGATGATTCAATTATAACAAATTTAGTACAAGAGATAAAGAAATTGAACATGTAATAGCCTGTACTAGAGGCAGTTTTTCCCAACACGGACAACTGCTAAAAAACAAAACCGTACTAAGATGACTCAAATCATGCTTTTAAATAAGTGTCGTCAGGTGAGAATCACCACAGGGCTGTCAAGCACAGCGGAAAACCAGGTCAGATATACAGTGTGTTGCAGTAAAATCCGACAATTAACAAAGAGAATACGAAATCTAAACCTATTTATAAATGGAACTTTGTCTTTGTGTGTGTGTGTGTGTGTCCGTCACCTATAGACTCCGAAACAGCTGAACCGATTTTCTTAAAAATTTACACAGTTGTACTATAAGCGTCTGCGAGTGTTCTTAGCTAGGTTTTGTGTCGAGGTACACCCGATAAGTATCGAAAATCGATAATCGAAAAAATCGGGTTATAGAAGGAGTGGTCCGATTTTAATCAAATTTGATACACTCATAGACATAAGAAACAATATTCAGAAGTTTCAAGGTTGCAGTTCTTACAATTGTGCTGAAAATCAATAATATATATATATATATATATATATAATGCAAGATGTTTGTGTGTGTGTCTGTTTATCTGTCTGTATGTCTGTATTTTTACAGCCCATTTATTTTGGTTTTTGCTTCGGGTTTGGCTCTAAGTAGGTATAATTGTACTTCTTAGTCTCGGCCCTGATACCATTTACTCAGAGGACTTATTTAGTCTTCAAAATTCAGTTTACGACGAAAAAAACCTTATTTGATATCGATACCAGGAAATCAAAATTTGACTTACATCCATTCATTTTTCTTTCAGTCTACGGTTTCGCTTTAAGTGGAAACAAATATTGCTTTTTAATCTTTCGTGCCAACGTCCAAAGAGTCTGAGCTCCAGGACCATGGATTAGTTTTAAAGCTTTCATTACACCCGAGCAACGCTGGGCTATAAATAAGTAAGCAATAAATAAAAAAAGTTGTATATGCAGAGACCAGACAGTTTATTTAGCAACAGTTAGTTCCATACTACATTTTTTTAAAAGTGTAACTGCCCCCGGTTCGTCCGCACGTATAATCGCACCTATATGACAAATTTAGTTCTATTAAGTTCTAAAGTACGAAACGCGTCACAGAAAAACTCACTTTGTCATATATATATATATATATATATATATATATATATATATATGTGTGTGTGTGTGTGTGTGTAAATTCAAATAAATATCCATTTTGGTATATTTCGTCAATATATGAAATCTATATATTAAATTAAAGAACAAAACAATTTCGTTAAGCATTTTCGAATCAATGCTATTATTATCTGAATTATTTATTTACATATAGATATTATCGAAATTAAATTTGGATTGATTTTAATGCACACTTTATTTTCAATTTTTACGCTTTGCGCGTCCCACATTTTTTTCAATACTAATTTAGTAATCAGTATGTGAAAAGTAGTAATACACCGTCCATTTATTAATAGTACATTGTCTGTGCAAATATAAAAAAATATATATATTTATATATGTTTGTGTGTGTATGTGTGTTAGTGTGAGTGTATGTCTATTGCTGTGTCTGTTTGTGTGTATGTATGAGATGTATATTGATATATTGAAGAAGTTTGTTTTATGATATTACCTGCGGGGATAACTCAGATTTCATTTTAGGATAAATTCTATGAAATATGCTCGAGTAAGCATAGACACATATGAATATATGTATTTATGCCTATATAGGCACATAAGTACTGAGTGTAGGTAAGAGTGTTTTATATATTCATATAATCGCGGGATTTCCTATTTGTACGCATCATCACGTGGCTAATGAGGCTCATCCAATCGCAGTTCAGCGTACAAGATGGAGTCGCTGTTTAATATCACAAACCAAGCGATAAAATTGCTTACGTTATGCAGTCTCTATTGATGAACAACAACAACGAGAGCAGAAGCAGCAGCAGCAGACGTCAGATGTGATTTATAGCCGATACATTAAACACTTCATATATGCATTCTTTTGAAATCTCTGGAAACGAGGTGGTAAGAAAGGAATGAAAGAATTAAAAAGATGCATGAGAGTATAGCTAAGGATCGGGAAAAAAGAATTAAAGAATTAATAATGGTAGAAAGATAAATGTAAAGAAAGTTGAACTAAAATCTGCAGCGTGCAAAGTCGATATTTCAGGCCTGTAAAAATATTTTTTTCAAAACGCAGTGCATGATATAAGTTGGATATTTTTCGTACAGTCAGTCAGTTAAGTGCCATAAATGATACCCGCTTGGCCGATCATGTCTCGAAAGAGACATGACTGACTGGGCAGAAGATTATCCCACGGTAGGTTAGCATTACTTTCTGCGGTAGACATTACCAATCAAGAATATAGAACCCAATCTGTCCTGCTATTTGACCCATAGCTGGAGGGAAGAGACGGATTAATACCTCTCCCAAGGGTATTTGCGCGTATATGATTGCAACAAATTCAACTGGAATTCGAACGCGGATCTCCGATTTCTCGTTCCGAGTCAATATCCACTGGACCACAAAGCACATTCGTACAGTATGGTAAAAAAATGCTGTAAAACGCTTGGCATAACACCAGCAGCGGCCATATTGTTTTCAATCAAAATTTATCTTTGCCGATGTCTGTCCAGAAGATATCGAGATATTCAATATTACTGCAAAAATAGTCAGAGGAATGACAGTTTAGTTTCCTTATTCTCTTGGAAACTGAACCATTTACTCTAAATATTAAAAAAAATTAGTTATTTAAGGATCGTCATCAGTTGCCTCATAAGATTATTCTCAATTACGTTTACGGAGTTTTCAGTTTAGTTTTATAGATAAAAAATAATTAGAAATTTAAAAGCCAGAATTTATAGACAATTATAGATGGTAAGACGGAAAGTGCGACACCGAGATCCGAAGGCGAATTGGCATGGCGATGGAAGCATTCCAGATGTTGAGTAAAGTATTAAGAAACAGGACAATTTCGCTAGAAACTAGGAAGAGAGTACTGGATTGCTACGTGCTGTCCGTCCTTCAATATGGCAGTGAATGCTGGACAATATCATCAAAGATGAAGGAAAAACTTGAAGCAACTGAAATGTAGTTCTACAGAAGGATGCTGCGAATATCCTGGATCGAGCATGTGAGCAATGGTGAGGTTTTGGAAATGATGGAACAAAAAAGGAAACTAATACTGAGCATCAGGAAGAGACAGCTGAAGTTCCTGGGACACGTAATGAGGAAGGAGGGCTTGGAGAATCTGATACTAACAGGCCAGATAGAAGGGAAAATAGACAATGGAAAGCAATGGATAACATATTTGAAGGACCTAATCAAGTGGATGACGGAATGAGGATTGCATGGTGTAACAGGAGAAGGCGTGCTCAGAGCCACCAGGGATAGGGAAAAGTGGAAGGCCATGATCGCCTACGTCCTGAAGGGACAAGGCACATAGAAGAAGAAGATGATAACGTGACTGAAAAACCGAGGCGATTCGATGATTTTTCACAACATCATAAAACTTCCGTTTTTTAAGTAAAACTCAAAGAAAGAATATGAAAGTAAAAAAAATAAAAATAGCGAATTAATTAATGTTCCATTCGTTTAATAGACATGATTGTAAAACCTGTCTTCTATATACTATTTTCTGTTATTCACCCAGTACAAGGCTTAAGTGCCACTCAAGGTAGAGACATACTGATTGTTGTAATAGCGTATGGAGAGAGGAAGCAAGTGTTGCAAAATACTAGTAAACATCGAATAGATAAAGTTTGAGTCTCTATTGTTTTAAGTTTAAGATTGTAGTGATCAGGGAAGCTTAGGCTCAGGAGTCAGCTTAATATTTTAAAACAATCTATCATTACAGAAATGCAATTTAGTTTTGAACAAATTGTAATGCAGATTTATGTTGATAATTTACTATTATTGTTTTGTTCAAGGTTCAATATCCCACAGTTTTTCACGATTAATTTAGTAATCAATCAAAGGATATATCTGTCAATCTTGTCCTTAGTTGACTCTGTGGCCATATGTAGCTGTCAATCATATCCATGTCGGCCATCGACTTTCAAGCTAGTTGCCGTTTATTGGTTTTTTTTGTTTTTGTTTTTGTTTTTTTGCTATTGCAATTCTTGACATAATCCATGGCCGAATATATCTGTCAATCTGTCAATATGTTTTTGTTGACCTGACCCACGGCGGTACTTGTTAATTAACTATGATGTTCAAAGTAATATTTCATAACAGATTCGCCTAGTATTAAACGTAAAATCAGCCTCAGATTTATTCAATGTTTTATTCAATTATATATTTTTTTGCATCATGAGTTACTATTTTCACCAGTTTTCATAAATATATATTTTTCGAAAATTCTTCCATACACAGTTTCAAATAGATTCAGAACTCACTGTGGTTTACTCAGTGGGAATCCAAATCATTGCAGCAGACATGATCAGACAAGCAAGTATCCGAGATCTCGTTTTCACAACCCCATGGGAACATTTATCAACAATCAATAAATTACCGCAACACGGCAGAACGACAATCCTACGACTGATTTTGAAGACGCTTCGTCGATTCTACCAGACAACATTATTGTTTAAATCTTCTTGCATCCTCTCCGTCCCCACAAATGTCTACTTCGTGAAAGCACTGTATTCGCCCGGGCGCTATAAACCTTTCCGCTTTAATTTTTAAAAAGTGACGTGTATTGTAATTTATTGCTTTAAATTCTCTCCTTCGAGTAGAGGCCAGGAAACAGCGACAAAAGAGAGGCTCAGACGAAATCAAAATAAATTAACGTATATTATTGCCTGTTTAAGAAATGAAAGCAAAACTGTGTTTTTCTAATCCGCCTCATGGTTAAGTGTTTAAAACAGAAATAAATGCTACGAAGTACTGTTAAACGCTCTGGAGCAATGGTCGGCAACCGGTGGTCTACGGAACACTGGTGGTTTACGAAACAGTAGTGGTCCACGGAACACTGGTGGTCCGTGAAAAATTTCTGATGATTTTTATGAAGCTTCTGGTTAAAAAAATAACGAGGGACTAAACTTATTATGAATGGCATAACGGATGTGCGTTATCGGTTCGGAACGAGAAACCGGGGAGCTGAGTTCGAATTCCAGTTGAATCCATTGTATTCACTTATGCACAAGTATCCTTGGGAAATGTATTAATCCGTCTCTTCTCTCCAGTTATGGGTTAAATAACAGGACAGATTGGGTTCTATAGCCTTGGCTGACAACCAGTATAACGTAGAATGCATTTGCAACATACTGCGGGAATAATCTTCTGTCCAGTCAGTCATGTCTTTTTCGGGACATGATCACAGAAGCGTTTATCACGTAGGGCAATTAACCGAGACCTTATGTAGTCTAAAAATAAACACGATTACACAAGTACACAAATGTGACATCATCCAACCATAGTATAATAACATAACATGACTTGCAAAGTCATGCTCGATACGAGTTACTGAATAAGTTCTTACCATTATTTTTGAGAACTAGTTACTGGATGTTTTACTGGTATAATTTTCCACGGCAAAGCAACGGATTAATAGCGGGATCTTCAAGAATCGGCATCCACAGCAAATAAAAATTCATAAGCATTGGTACTCAAAAAATATTTTTGCAAAATATTTAAAAGCCTCTTTTCAAAAGACATATCACTGTGGCAAACGCGACTGGCTGAAGGAAATCTACAAATGTTATTAAATTTTGATGAATATATGAGAGAGAATGATGTCAACCGGCAATTGGTATCCATTGTACAATAGCATTTACAGTCAATGACGGAACTTTTAGTTTTTTGTTAAACGCGACTGGCTGAAGGAAATCTACAAATGTTATTAAATTTTGATGAATATATGAGAGAGAATGATGTCAACCGGCTATTGGTATCCATTGTACAATAGCATTTACAGTCAATGACGGAATTTTTAGTTTTTTGTTAACTAAAGGAAGAAGATCCTAGTCGTGGAAATATGTGGATCCTAGATCCATTTGCAGCAAACATTGAAGATAGTAATTTAAGCATGAATTAAAAGAAATCTCTATCGATCTATCTTAGTACGACTGTCTCAAAGCCAAATTCCAGTCATCCTTATGAAGATCTCATTTTTGGCTCTCTATAAAAAAATGTATACACCATTACTCTATGAAAAAGCAATGTCAATTTTGATCCAATTTTCAACAACATATTTGTGCGAAAAATCATTTTCACCTGTCACAGCAATTAAAACTCGGTGCCGGTCTCGGCTTAAAATAAACTAAGCTCTCTGTCTTAGTGACATCATTGGAGCCGAAAATCAACAAAATGATTTCAAACAAACAGGGTCAAATATCACACCAAAAATGTGTAATAATTGTATAAACTTCAGATTTTCAATTTGTTGAAATAATTATACCATCACCTTGTTACCTTTAATAGGTGTATTTCATAGAAATGCACTAAAATTTCCCATTATTATTATATAAATATATTTAATTTTTTTTTCCAAAATCATATTAATAGTTGCCGACCGCTGCTGTAGAGCAATGTTTGTCAAACTTTCTTTTTTTTTTTTATTTCAAGGCGCCCTAAGAGAATAACTACAATTCCGGGGCTACTTTACATTTTAATAAGGAAAATTTCTTCATGAAATATCTAAATATGAAATTTTAGTTTATTGTCACTACAGAAGATTTATATTACAGTTTTCATCTAAAGGGATTTACGAAAAATCTGCTATTTTTTATGAGATCGATAATGACATTAAAATTTCCCGAGGATGGAAAAAAGGGGAGAGTTATCTATTCGTTTTTGAAAATTAAATAATTTTGAATCCAGTTTAAAATAACAAATGACAAAGGCTTAACTTAAATATGGAAGCCATCTACTTACTGTCTCTAGCTTTTTATATTCCGTGCTAACAGAGGAGCCGAGTATGAATTCCACTTGAATTCTTTGCATTAACCTTCGCGCAAATACACTTAGGAAAAGTATTAATCCGTCTCTTCTCTCCAGTTATGGGTTAAATAAGACAGATTTGGTTCTATAGCCTTGGCTGGCAACCAGTCTACCGCAGAAAGTAATGTCAACCTACTGCTGGAAAATCTTCTACCCGTCAGTCATGTCTCTTTCGAGACATGATCACCCACATCTGTATCACGCATGGCACTTAACTGAACAGTTTTCTCTCTTACTTATCCACGTCATATGATCGTATGACCACTTCTGCAACCTCGATCATCAAATTCTTATCTTAAATAGTTTTTGTATTGAGCAAACAATAAAATAATTGTGGTTTAACATAAAGTAAAAAAAGACAAAAAACACCGATATATCTAAAAAATTCTATAAACGGTAGATATAGGTTCTGTTTACGCTACATTAATAATGGTAGAGTCAAAAAGGTAGATTGAGGTCTACTTCCCGCCAGCTTCCAAAGAGTAGATAGTGCTGCGGTTTTCATTCGCGTCGAAACCATTTATATACATCTGATTTATAATAGATTCAAAAGGATAGACATTGATCAAGCTTACTCTAGATTTTACAAGGTAGATATAGTTCTAGTTTGCATCAATGTAAAAAATGTAGTTATAGGACCGATTCAAACTTTAATAAAATAGTTCAAGGGCGTGTTTAGACTTCAATAATAATAATAATAATAATAATAATAATAATAATAATGTAAATACAGGTCCAGTTTACGCTATAATAATAAAAATAATAAAGTAGAGGGAGTGTTTAGAGTACAATAATAATAACAATAATAATAATAATGTAAACTGTCTATACATACCCCGTAAAGAAGGTGAAAGAGAACTTATTTTGCTAGAATTGTCATACAAGGTAACCACTATTGGCTTACTAACATACATAGAAACAACAAAGGACTGGATGATACAATTAGTCAGACAACATGAAAACAGAAAGAAAAAGTATTCAATAATAAAAGAAGACAGTAAATACAAACAAGATTTACATTTAGTAGATTCTGTAAAAAAGCAAAACAGAAGCCAAGAACTAAATAATGCGGCAAAAAATGTGAAAATGAAAGCTAAGTATAAAGCTCTTGAACAGATGAAACACCGCTGGCAAGACAAACCTCTGCATAGCCAATATCCAGAACGTGCCAATAGATCCAATGTTGATAAAGTTAATACTCATCGATGGTTACGTGCATCTGGATTAAAGTCTGAGACTGAAGGCTTTATTCTTGCAGGGCAAGACCTAAGAGTTTTCACTAGGATCATTTATGCAAATATTATACACAATAATGTGGATTCAAAATACAGGTTCTGTGATTTCTGTACTTGCCCCAAATGAATATAAAAATCGCCACTATAGAGTGGGGCAATATTTACATTGGACAATGTGCAAACACTATCGAAAATCTGTGGGCAAACACTAGTATGTACATCATCCAGCACCGGTTACAGAAATAGAAGATGTCATTATCCTATTTTTTATCTGTGTAGATGGTGTACATCTACACAGACAAAAAAAATTGAAGTAGATAGGCCGGACATTATTGTTAAAAATCAGAAAGAAAAATCTTTTTTTTAATTGATATGGCTTGTCCAGCGGATTGTGTAATGGCGACCTGGGAGTTCGAGAGACTGTTCGGGTGTAGAGACCTGGAAATTGAAATATAAAAAATACTGAAATTGAAAACAACAGTCGTCACAGTGATAGTAAGTGCATTTGGAATGATAAAAAATGTAACAAAACAACAGATTGAAAGAATCATTGCAAACCCCAGCTTAAGAGATATACAAAAATTGTCTTCTTAAGTACAGCCCACACACTAAGGAGGACTTTGTCTCTGTAACGCTAGGGATGATAGGAGAGATATAAAAAACATGAAATTGAGTCATAACGAGACATGACGACATGCCTTATGTCTTCCTGGAGACTTGGTAGGTAGTGCGACCATAGCAGAAATGAAAATACGATGAAAAATGATAACATAATAATAATAATAATAATAATAATAATAACAATTATAATAACAACAACAACAACAACAATAATAACGTATTGGTAGGCCCGGGTTGCGCTTTAATAATAATAATAATAATAATAATAATAATAATGACGAAGCTATAGCTATGTTTTACGCTAGTGTAAAAAATGCATACATAATATACTTTTTTGTATAGAATCTGAATGTATCAATTGGGAAATGACACCTTTTTGTCATAAAATATCTATTAGCGAAAAGCCAATAGAATTTCATAAAGGAAAATTTGTTTCTGATAGTTTTGACCTCTATGGAATTATCATACGTTTTTATTATAAAAGTAATAGAAATAGTGGGAGAGAAAGAATGGAAGAAGGGAAGAAAATAAAGAGTCTGATGGGAATGTTTCATTGGAGATTTCAGTTGGTTCATCTGAAGTTACTGACACGCAATCTGAACATTGCAACATTTCTTAATTTGAGCTTGAGTTTTGTTTTACGGCATAACGACATTTGTGGGTTTATTTAACGCGAAAAGGTAGAGGTTCAATTTATTTTTTAATGTTCGGATACAGTAAGAAGGTTGGTTTAGTCTGATTGTGATAAAAATTGTTTTTATATTTTTATTTTTTAAATCTAAAGATGTTTTCTGGTTTTGTATTCAAAAATGTATTGCCAGTAATTTTTTTTCCTTCAAAAATGTATTATGGCAATATTGTTTACTCATTCAAAAATGTATGGTTGGAAATATTTTTCCTTCAAAAATGTATTACGGCAATATTGTTTACTCATTCAAAAATGTATGGTTGGTAATATTTTTCCTTCAAAAATGTATTACGGCAATATTGTTTACTCATTCAAAAATGTATAGTTGGTAATATTTTTCCTTCAAAAATGTATTACGGCAATATTGTTTACTCATTCAAAAATGTATGGTTGGTAATATTTTTCTTTCAAAAATGTATGACGGCAATATTGTTTATTCATTCAAAAATGTATGGTTGGTAATATTTTTCTTTCAAAAATATATTATTTTGTATAAAAGTCTATTTTTATGTATATATTTCTATAAAGGTTTTTTTATGCTTTCAAAATTTTGACTCCAAAACTATTTTTCCATAGCTGGAATCCTAACAGACGCTACCAATCTGGGTCACAGTCAATCAGGGAACAACAGCAATTAAGAAGTGGTTCCATGCTCCTCACAACCTCCCAATTAAAAGCCTTACTACTGGATGCAGTTTTTGGTCATACTCAGGACCACAACATAAGAAATGATAATTTGCATTTCATGTATATAAAATTCTAAAAAGAAAGACAATAACTGTATTTTTCTATCTTAGGCGTTACCTTTATTATTCAGCTGCTTAAGTGAATAAACGAAGTACTAAGTTTAATCGTGGTCTTTAACAACGGAAAATTTAAGATAGTTTTCTGGAGGTAATAATATTTCCTCTCAGCTACGTTTTAGATAGCAGGGTAGATTTGATTCGTATTTATTTACTAGTATAGAAGAATTCAAAAGCATATTCTGCTCAGGTTAGGGAATATATTTTACTGTATATTTGACATTTTGACGTAGTGTAATGATTAGCAAGCTTATCTCAACACATTAATTACGACTGATTAGGGAGTTCAATCATCACTGGATGACCTATACTTTCGGCCTTGTGCTATGTCTAAACTACGCTTAATAAATCACCATACATAAATGTAATTAAGACCTGATCGGTAAAGTCATTGTATCAACTACAAGTTGACTTTGTGGGTGTTGATGAAACGGAGAGTGGCCTGAGCATATAGGCATTGGTGAAAACAAGAGAAAAGTCATGACAAAAAGAGGAATCATTGATTTGCTGGGTGCCTGCAAGTCGAAATAACTCTGAAAATGATGCTAAAAATGTTCAGTTCTTCTGATTAATCATTCGGAATTTGTTTGGCTGACATCTAACTACATATTTAGTGTTAATATAACAGTTTAATGTGAGAATTGATTATAAATAAAAGGAAAGTAACATTCTAAATTATTGTTATTCCAAAAGCAACAGTGCTTTATTGTAATGACTAATAAAAATATATTCGACCTCCTCAGTTATGGCGCCTGATAACTGCTCGAGGGTGTTTTTTTTTCTAACCAAATCATTCAATTTCGATAGTTTAGGTTTATGAACACACATTGCCCCTCTGTTCATACCACAAATGTTATCATAGTGGTAATATAAAACACATGCTGAAACTGTAGGTGTCGAAAAAACAGTAATAGTCCCGAGCTGATAGACACGCTCAGATAGAAGCAGCCATGCTGAAGATGAGAAATCACACTGATTTGCTGAGTGACTTCAGGTAGAAACAGTTCTGATGATAAAAGATACCGTTACTTCTCATTTCAAATCGCTTTGTTTTCCTTCAAGAGAAAATTCCCGTGAACGCTCAAGCAGTAAACAAGAATAAATCGATCATGACATAACAGTGACACGCTTATAATATTGACTCTGATTTGTGTCGCTTCTTTATTATGCGTTTTTCATTATCAAAATCTGCTGGAGGTTAGGAACCTCAGTGATGAGAAAATAGATTAAGAAGGCCGATAAATGATGTCTCTTGTTATTAACATTTAATCATCAACAGGTTTCTTGATTGTTCTTTCTTTGGGTTTTATTCTGATATTTCTTTGCCTGCGGTAAATTCAGCATAGGATCACAAACGTTACTTGGTTCAATAATCAACGTGATTAAGAAAGATACATGCATGGTGGTCTTCATGGTATCTCAAGGTCGATTGAGAAACGCTTTGTGCTTTTTTTTAACCCTCAAACAACATATGACATGTTATACTAATATTACACTTGGACAAATCAGGTTATTCTCTAAGTGCTTGGGTGAGGGTTTTTATTTCTACGGGCTGATTTCAAAAGAATGCTTGTCCACCACCATGAAAATAAATCTTGAATTATCCTCGTCACCAACTTGTTGTGATGTGGGGTCTGGAAAACACTCAGCACTTGATAAGCGCAATAGTAGTATTCAGTACGCCAGTTGACAAATTAGAGCACCTCGATTACACATTCGGGTATGGTTAGAAAGATTGTCTTCCTAGAATAATTACAACTGAATTGTAAGTTCGATCCTCATTGGGTGTCCCATACTTTCGGCCATATGCTACATCTAAGCCTCGATTAGAAAATCACCATATTCAATGACACCTCGATGTGGTTTAATGGTTAGCAATATTGTCTCGTTAGAATCATTACAACTGAGTACTGAATTCGATCCTCACTGGGAACTCCATTTTTTTCGGCGCTTGTGCCTCTTCTGAGTAACGCTTAGAAGATCAACTTCACTAGAAAAATAACTTCAATAATAATATATTTCTCTCACCAGACAATTAACCAGGACTATTGTGTTTGTATCTGTCCATTCATGATAACAAGGACGGCAACTGCCTCTTGGATGTGTGTGTGGTACAGTGGATATCGACTCGGAACGACAAATCGGGGAGCCGAGTTCGAATTCCAGTTGAAGTCCTTGCATTCACTTAAATGGGAACGGTAATAATCCGTCTCTCCCCTCCAATTATGGGTTAAGTAATAGAACAGATTGGGTTCTATAGCCTTGGTTGGCAACCGGTCAACCACAGAAATCAATGCTAACCTACTGCGTGATAATCTTCTGCCCAGTCAGTCATGTCTCTTTCGAGACATGGTCGCCGAAAGCGTGTATCACGTATGGCACTGAACTGGCTCTTACCACAACCATGAGCTATCTAGTTTCGTTTTTTAACCCCAGCCTCACCTGTCTGTCTTTAAGTAAGGGAATCCTTCTAAGAGACACTTATACATTAAACTATTTATATTCGGATTTTTCTACTCACGTTTGGTATTGCTATCACATCGTTTCGTCTGTTCTGTCCTCCGGTCTTCCTCAGGTGTATGTCGATGTAAGTAAACTGCAGACAATTCAGAACTGAACATTTTATTTAGACAAACTTTTCAAATTGGTAAACCATCTGCAGTAGAAAATCAATATCTAAAACAATAGATAATCGTCTAGTTCATATTCGCATTTATTGCTGATTAGTTATTACTTGCATATTTCTATTGAGTGTAAGTACACACGGCCCAGCTCAGAGATTGAACACACAATAACTTCTTCTTCTTCTGTGTGCCGTGTGCATTCAGGACATAGACGATCATCACTTTCCACATTTCCTTATCACTTGTCGCTCGTATTATCCCTTCTCTTGTATCCCATTCAATCCTCGATCCACAGTCTATCTGCTCATGTCCCTCGGGTATGTTATGCGTTGTTTTCCCGTGTTTTTTTTTCCCTTTATCTGTCTCGTGAGCATCAGATTCTGTACGTCCTCTTTCCTTATTACATATCCTAAAAACTTCAGCTATCTTTTACTGATGTTAATTATCAGTTTCATTTTTGTGTCATTTTTTCCAAAACCTCGTCTTTTCTCGCGTATTCCGTCTACAGTATCCTCAACATTCTTCTGTAGAACATTAGTTTTGCTTCAAATCTTTTCTTAATCTTTGGTAATATTTTCTAGTATTCGCTGTCATTTTGAAGGACAGATATCACAAAATAATCTAGAACGCTGTCTTTATTTCCAGCAAACTTTTCCTGTCTCCCAATATTCTATTCAGTTTCTGAAATGCAACCTTGGCCATACCAATACGACTTCAGGTCTCCGTATCACACTTTCCGTTTCCTGTTAAGATATTTCTCAGCTATTTAAACTTCTGCAACTGTTGAATTTTACGTATCCCCCAACCTTAGCTGGCATTTTGGGCTCCCCTTTTTGGTGATGACAATGTATTGTTGTCTTGAAGTTTATATGCAGTCCATTCTTTCTGCTTTCTTTAATCCTATGGGACTATTTAGTGCAGTAAACTTGTAGCTTTAACTAAAACCTACCTGCTGATTAGATTTGAAATTACTGCTGCTGTCTGTTATGTCGCAAAGCTGCACATAAGCGAACTATCCACTTGAGATAGTACATTCCGGTGGTACTTTCTGAAGTTTATAGGATACAAATGCTATATCATCCAACAGTTAACTGAAACACACAAAGTAAAATTGCACACTCGAAAAAGTGGATCAAAACAACGAAAAATATTTTGGAAAAACCCAGACCAAGCCAAATTTCACAAGTCAGTCTGAGAAGCAAAATTCTTAATCTTAATTGCATAGGAAATCAAAAATTGGTATATGACGTCAGTCAAATTTTTTTTCAGACTTAAAGAAGAAAATGCCTGCTGAAGCCGGATACAAGAGAAACATCACGATGTAAACCACGAACACCGACCGGGCAAATACAGTCAGCATGGGAGCGGTTAGCTGACGGACCTTATGGCAATGTAACAAAAGAAATTTAAAGAAGCCGACCGGGCGTAAGAGCGCGTCACAGATTCATTCGACATTTCCTTCTAATTTTCTTTTCTTCTTTTCCACTCCACGTCGCAAAAAAACAAAAAGAAAACAAAAAACAAAAAAAAAACAGGACAGTATACGTACAATTTCTTTATTTGTTTCACCTTCTTTCTCACCCTGTGGCCAACCCACGGAAAAAGGGACAGAAACCTAAGTCTTTACATTCTGCTACTAGCTCTAAACTTCTGTGGAATATATATATATATATATATATATATAATCATCAAGTATATATAAAGTACACAGACAAACACAAATATATATATATATATATATATATATTATCAAGTATACATATAAAATACTTAAACAGACACACATATATATATATCAAGTATATATAAAATACACTCACACAAATATATATATATATAGATTATCAAATATATATATAAAATACACACACACACATATATATATTATCAAGTATATATAAAATACACACACACAAATATATATATATATATATTATCAAGTATATATATAAAATACACACACATATATATATATTTATATATTATCAAGTATATATATAAAATACACACACATATATATATATATATATATTATCAAGTATATATAAAATACACAGACACACACAAATATATATATATATTATTAAGTATATATAAAATACACACACATATATATATATTATCAAGTATATATAAAATACACAGACACACACACAAATATATATATATATGTATATATATATATTATCATGTATATATATAAAATACACACACACATATATATATATTATCATGTATATATAAAATACACAGACGCACACAGATATATATATACATATTATCAAGTATATATATATAAAATACATACACACACAAATATATATATATATATATATATATATTATCAAGTATATAAAAAAAATACACACACAAATATATATATATTATAAAATATATATATAAAATACACACACATATATATATATTATCAAGTATATATAAAATACACACACACACAAATATATATATAAATTATCAAGTATATATATAAAATACACACACATATATATGTATATTATCAAGTATATATAAAATACACAGACACACACACACATATATATGTATATTATCAAGTATATATAAAATACACAGACACACACACACACACACATATATATATTATCAAGTATATATAAGTATATATAAAATACACAGACACACACACATATATATATATATATATATATATATATATATATATATATATATATACTTACATTTATCTTTGAATCATTTTAACTACGAGACCACATGCATTTTCTCAGTAAACATTTTTCTCCTGATAAATATGTTATTGTGTTCAGTTAACGAATTTTCACTTATATTTTTCTTCTTACAAATTTGTTATTCTCTTAATAAATCTTTACCTTATTGTAGATACGAAATACTTTATCCTTCCACATGTCAGCAACCACCCTTCAACATTCTGATAATTAAATTGTGGGGAGTTCTAAAAATAGCTGAAAAAAAAACATCAAGATATGTGACAACTGTCTCAGTTAATGTATGCTGGTATTTCAGCAATATCGATCCAAACCAAAAAGGTAGTCAAGGTGAATATACCCGATAAGTGTTCCACATGAATTTAGTCAAGATCAAAAAGTTCGAAGTTTGGATGCGTTTTTTTTTTCTGCTGCATCTACGAAGTTCGAATGGTACATTTCTTGATCGAATAGTATCTTGAGGTGAGAAATGGATCCTTTATAAAAACTCGCAAACGGTCGACTCAGTAGCTTGATCATGATGAAGCACGCAAACATTTTCCTAAACGGAAATTACACCAAAAGAAGATTATGGTGACTGTCTGGTGGTCATCGATTGGCATTATCTCACTGATTTGAAATACACAAGACTGCCACATCGACTTTTTTTCTTGACCTCACGCCCACTTTTATAAAGACATTGATAATTTATAAACCAAGCCTGATTCCGTTACAATTAATATACAGAAATTTTAACAATGTTTAAATATATTAATTAAAGAGTAAAGGTTGATTCTAAAATCAGACAATATTTTCAAAACTACCTAATGTCTTATTTGAAAACGAATTACTGCACCTGGATATATGTCATATATCATTATTATTATGTAATTTTTCATCATATTTCGATTTCTGCTTTGGTCTCACTACCAACCAAGTCTGCGGGGAAACGTAAGGCAGGTCGTGGCGTGTTGTTATGTCTTCATTTCATGTTTTCTATCTTCCCTATCATCCCTAGCATTACATAGATAAAGTTTTCTTTAGTGTGTGGGCTGTACTTAATAAGACAATTTTTTGTATATCTCTTAAGCTGGGGTTTCCAGGGATTCTTTCAATGTATTGTTTTGTTCCATTTTTTATCATTCCAAGTGCACCTACTATCACTGGCACAACTCTTGATTTCAATTTCTATATTTTTTCTATTTCAATTTCCAAGCTTTTATATTTTAACAGTTTTTCAAATTCCTTGATTGCTATGTTACAATCCGCTAGACAAGCCATATCAATTAATAGACAAGTTTTTTCCTTCTGGTTTTTAACCATAATGTCTGGCCTGTTTGCTTTAATTTTTCTGTCTGTGTAGATGGTGTAATCCCATAGAATGGTTACACCTTCTATTTCTGTAACCGGTGCTGGATGATGTTCATACCAGTGTTTGTTTACAGCTTTTCCATAATGTTTGCACATTGCCCAATGTAAATATTGCCCAGCTCTATCGTGGCGATTTTTATATTCATTTGGGGCAAGCACAGAACAGCCTGAGATTAGGTGGTCTATTGTTTCTTGGTGTTTATCACAAAACCTGCATTTTGGATCCATATTATTATGAATAATATTTGCCTGAAAGTATCTAGTGAAAAGACTTTTTATTATTATTATTATTATTATTATTATTATTATTATTATTATTATTATTATCATATATAAGTAATCACAATATGCTAATCGTGTTTCGAAAATAAAACATTTATAAAACTGTAGATGTATGCTTAAACAATCTATATAGAGATTTACAAGTAAAATAGAATTCCTCTTTGATAATGGCTAAATGTATAGCCAAAACGCTTGAATACATATAACATTCAAACAATTTTTGTATAATTTATGCGCTGAAAATTAAAAGAAATTATAAGATCACAATAGAAATTATATATAAAAAAAACTTAATCACAGCACCTTGTCTGTCAATTATAATGGAACTAGCATGAAGAATACTGCTGCATAAATACACGATATGTATCAATGAATGTGTGTGCGTCTAAATTCTAACGATCACCATTCCTCCGGAACCCTTGGACCGATTTCAACCAAAATTATGTAACTTGTCGATCATGACATGAACATTCGATTACGCAATAGAATCGATTTACATGGTACGTCAGAAATCAGTGAAACGCTTAGAATTTACGAACACTTTTTTCTCCGAGACCACTTATGCGAATTCAGACAAAATCGGTTAATTCTTTAGATGAATTTTTAAAATTTTTGATGTACAAAATTTTTTTTTTCGAATCAATGTATAGGGTTCTTCAGAAATCAGCGACAAACATAATTTCGTTGGTCTTTTGCACATTTTATGCATTTCTCCAAGACGTTTCTCTAAAACTCAGTCAAAATCAAATCACTGGTTAATCAAGGTCTGATGCCTTCATATGGAAACAAAAATTTCAAATCACACACAAGTTGTAGTAAAAATTAATGGAATATATTGCTTTTAGCGATCGGTTATTTCTCCGAAACGCGTTGTCGTATTCCAACAAAAATAGGGTGTTTGTTGTAACTTCTACCTCATAATATGTCATAACAATTTCACGTTTTCTACACGGTGTCAGCCCTTCAGTCTTTGAAGGCACAATGACTCTACTTCTGCGTCACAACTTCATTGCATCACATTACAGGCTCCCTTAACGCCCGCTCCGTTCTTCCATATATCCATCGATGATTTCCGTTTATTAGTAAAATTGACCAAACATGAATTCCGTTTTACAAATACAGCAAAACCGAAATTTAACTAGCATTTGTTTAACTTGTTTTAACGCGTCACGGCAACCTCATAGCGGAGCTTTGTGAATAAACACTTGACCTACTATTCAACATAACCACTAAAAAGCTCCGACCAACGCCGCTCAATATAGCTAGTGTATATATATTTATATATATGATATATTAAAGATGACTGAAAAGGTAATGTGATCTTTTTTATTTGGTGAATCATGTAATTTGCCATATAAATATACACTGAGATCAACTCCTAGAGGGGTTAATCTGTTTATTGCTTCAAAGAAATGTGCATGTCAATGTTGAATATTTTACACTCGCGAAAAGTTGAGATATAAGAATTCTGAGAATATTAATAAGTATGGTGTTCGTAGGGACTAAGGCAATATGCTTGATCATAAGTCACTGGGGAATTAAACAAAATGTAGAAAGAAGAACGTTGTGGTTATTGTTGTTAGTGCTAATGTCTATTGCGACAAAAAATCTCCCGTCGCTTTTTACTCAGTTAATTTCCTACTCTTCTGTGATTTTGCTAAACTCCGTACATTGCACATTTCTTAGGCTGTTTCTTTTCTCATCAAATGTGCATTCAGCCTTCACTCATTTAACTGTTACTTATTTCTGTCTTTTATTTTCTTTTATTACCTGTCTAAAATTAATTAACCCTCGGAGTTAATCAGCATCGACTAAAGTGAGTGCTTATATTGGGGAATATTTTTTTTTAATCATCTCACCCCAAGCAAGGCATTCCACTGCCACTATTGCGCATGAGGTTACATAGGAGAAGGTAAAGAGAAGGAGTGGTTAGACATAGGGAATGTTAGGAGGAAGGTGACAGATGAGTAAGGATAGCGAGGATGAGTGTCGGGCAGATGGGAAGAGTGCTTGATAGAATGGGAGCAGGTTAGTGTGTTAGGATGTGTCTAATGACCTTACATTTAAACTCCTGGAGATTGTAGCCGTCGGGGAAGCAATCGTTTGGAAGAGAATTCCACAGTCGGGAAGTGCGAGGAAAGAAACTGTTGGAGTAGAAGTTACGGCTGCATTTTATCGGTTTCACTGTAAAAGGGTGGGATCTAGTTGCTAATCTAGTATCGCGTTCAAATTCGTATTTAGGGGACACCAGTGATCTAAGTTCATCGGAGCAGAAGCCGTGAAAGTATTTATAGAAGAGACACAGGGAAGCCATGTTGCGCCGGTGGGAGAGAGACTGCAAGCGGTCTGCCAAGTCGGTATCTATCACATTGCAGACCCTCCTCTGAACCTTGTCGAGAAGCCCGAGAAGAACAGCAGGGGCACCCGACCAGATATGGCAGCAGTATTCAATGCACGGTCGGATGGTAGATTTATAAATGTGCAGGATAGATTTAGACGGAAAAAACTTCCGGGCTCTACACAGAGAACCGACTTTCATAGCAGCGGATTTAGCAATGGATTCGATATAGTCATTCCAGTTGAGGTCCGCTGAAAGTGTGAGACCAAGGAGGCGTAGTGTTTTACTCTCTGGGAGGCAAGCCTGGTCCATGCTAATGGGAGGTAGGTGAGATTGACGATGATGGTTAAAAATTTGAGAACCCCCAACTACTGTAAGCAACATCCTACACTCCAAAATATTTTTTGTTTTAACCCACAAAAGGTTGACAAATCTTGAAAAAAGTCAATGCTTATTACGTTGTGTAATGAGTCAGATTTTTTCTCAAAGTCTCCCATATATTGAGTCTCTTAATCATTTTTAATCAATTCTTCTCAAGTAAGGCTACAATGACACAAAGGCAGAATAAGTTACTGGGTGTGAAAGAGAATGAAAGATCTTAGAAATAATTGGAAACTTAACCCCAAACTAAAAATACGGGATAAATCTCTACTCCTGGTCAAAAGACTGGGGTCCAGTGAAAACCGGATGATTAGTGAACATATCTACTTCTACTCAGAAAAGAAAAAAACTAGTAAATACAATTTTGGCAAAGGTTGTTAGAATTATACCTGCCAAACTTATGAAGATTAAACATCACTGATAGAATTATACATCTAATAAATGAAATCATTTGGTCGTTAGGTAACTTAAAAAATATCATTCAAATGTTTTGGGAGGATGACCGGTCGGTTATCTTCATATACACCCACGCTTGAAATTCTTATTCTCTCCCTCTCTATCTCTATAAAATTTCTATATGTCTTTTACTTCCAGGAACCATGTTGCACCAGAATTGAAGAACAACGATCGATTCTGATTAAGCACGTGCGTGATATTTCTTATGTTGTTCTTTTAAAAGTTCACATCAGGTCTCTCTGGAGTTAAAAGTTCGTGTACAACATTTTATCCCAGTAAATGCTTCTACCAAAATATGTTATAAAGTCAAAGACATTTGGTGAATTTGATGACGTATTAATTGGGATTTTAATTACTCTGTCGAGTAGTGAATAATTAAACTCAGTGGTAACAGGTTCAGACATAACTGAGTATGGCCAGGTAGAATCTAGATCAATAATTTCAAAATATTTGGGATTGCCGACCTCTTCTGTAACAAGATACAACATTACCGCCCCTCACCAAATGTATAATCAAATTTCGATTGGATTTTCCCGGTCTTAGTATTCATGTCAAATGAGTATCTTATTATTTCCCATCTCTCCACCTATGTATCTCTCATCGCACCTGCTTTCTCAGCTTTCTATTGTTCCTTTCTAACTAGTTTGTACTCCTCACTCTTTTCTAATTCATCTTTTTACATTTGTGTAACCCCCTGCACATAAGTGGCGTTTCCGCCTTGCTCGGGGTGAAATGATTAAAAATAATAATAATAATAATAATAATTGTTATATAAATGATATACATTGCAAAATGAAGGTAACATACAATTCAACAACAATATGTGTGCGCTGGAGTATGTCATAGTCAGATTGTGCCAGTATAACTTTCTGGTTGACCAGTTTGTTTTTTTCTCACGAGCACCTAAATATTTCCACCGCCACTAGAAGAAAATTACAGCTAACATTAGGATTCGCTAAACTAGATAATATATTCTTAGATTGGATTACATTCCTGTGGACTGACGTTTCTTTCAAAATTTCCTGCAGGTTCCCCAGGTCGGCAGTCACATAATAAATAATATAATGGGAATAATGAAAAGAATAAATTTGACAACGTGGAATACATTTATTAATATCTTGTGCAAAAATAACAATAATAATAATAACGAATGAGATATTTTTCTTCTATTTTTACTTTAAGCATCGCAAGAAAGTGTTTGCCTTAAAAATTTAGCCCACTTTTTGATAGTCAAGATCTAAAGTGGTGGTTAACGTAGATGAAATCAACAGACAGATGTCCCCGTCCCAAACAAGGCTACACGGTGGAGTATGTATGTATGTATGCCGCATTCACCCTAGTCGGGTTGAGCGGGCTTCCTCCCTGACGGAGCAAGTCTCATTGGGATTTGTTTAAGGGCAGGGTCCCAAGTCCTACCCCGTTATTTAACCCATAACTGGAGGGAACGGACGGATTAATACCTTTCCCAAGGGTACTAGTGCGCAAGTGAGTGCAGTGTGCTCGACTGAAATTGGAACTTGGCTCACCGATTTCCCCCTCCAAGCCGACATCCACCGCACCACAACGCACATCCGTGAACGCTAACAGCACCTGGTATTCCCAAGTGGTCACCCACGTAAGTACTGACCAGGCTCAACGTTGCTTAACTTCGGTGATCGAGCGGGAACCGGTGTATTCAACGTGACATGACCGTTATAACACGGTGGAGAGTCCGGAGAAGAAAGTACCCCTCAGTATCTATTCATCAAACACAGTTAACGCATGAAAGAATATCTCTCCCTTTTCCACCCAAGCATATGGAGGGAGCTGGTCAGCCGCTCAACTGAGTAGCGGTCACAACTGGTCATGGGCTTGAGGATAATGAAGATTTGTTTGATTCGGTGCCAGCCGTTAAATAGACGGAATAAAAATTCAGTAAATCAGTAATAATATGAGATCATAAATCAGTTTTCTCTTTTTTTCTTGTCTCGTAGATGAATAGATTGAGCAAAGGGTGGAGATAAGAAATTGGAGAAACGAGTTCTAATTCTACGTGGATAAAGCGTTATCATTATTTGACTATATATATTCGAATTATTGCCCGCACCTTATTTCACAAATTTTCGGTCCATTGTGACCTTCTTGGGAAAATGAACGAAAACAACCTACCCCTTATATTAAATAAAGTGTTCTGTTTGAAATTCTCTATAAGCTATCAAGCTGATGATGGTTGGAAGAAGTAGCGGTCTAAACGTTGTGATAATAACAACAAAACTGAGAACATTTGTGAGAATAAACTCTTGTTTGTTTCGAGCAAAATTTTCTTGATTCTTAGTACTTTGCATAGAACGCGTAAGACATTATTTTCTATGCAACTTCGGATTTCGGTGTCACATTTTCTTTATTTAATATTTAGATAAAGATGATAATGTTTTTAAAAATTATATATATTTTTTAAGTTATCTGTAAGGTGAAATATATTCTTGGGTAAG
This sequence comes from Ascarosepion bandense, assembly GCA_037127315.1. Taxonomy (NCBI): domain Eukaryota; kingdom Metazoa; phylum Mollusca; class Cephalopoda; order Sepiida; family Sepiidae; genus Ascarosepion; species Ascarosepion bandense. Next base: position 540,023 of record JBBBDQ010001737.1, read on the forward strand.
ATATTGACGAAGTTGCAGGATGATCGCTACGTCTGAGAATTCAGAGTTTTCTTTTATGGATTAGTTGCCACTCAAGGCTAGAGATTGCAGTCTATTATATTATTTAACTCATAGCTGGAGGGAGATATGATTGAGTGATACTTTTCCAGAGGACATACATGGGAAAATGAAACCAACATTCAAGTTCTGGTTTTGAACTTGTTTCCCTATTTACCATTTCGGTAGCAGTATTCGTTACACAAACCGCATTTTTTTAAAATACGGTTTTTATATTATTTCCATTTCTATACCAGGAAATCTATTCATAGATGAACAGATTCATACTAAACAAAACCTGTTTGGAAGAAAATAAAACTTCATAGATTACAAGTAACAAACGTAAATAAATATCCAAGATTTTCAAAGAAGTAATAGAAAATAAGTTACATCGTAGAATATTTTAATCGCTTTGGTGTAAAATCCCTCCCAAAATTGAAGACCAGTCTGGGTACGTTCGTAATGATTATCAGGAAGTGAGTATAAACAGATGAGCAGAGGCGAACGACATTATTTTAGGCAAATAAGTTTTAATTATTTCAGGGACTGTTTCATCTCCCTTATTGGATAAGTTGGGGTTTGGTTTCAATTGTGTAAGGTTGAAAAAACTTGAAAAATAAGAAAGTTTGAAAACAAGCTCTCTCTTTCTCTTTCTCTTTCTCTGTATATATATATATATATATATATATATATATATATATATATACCAATTCAAACATGCTTATAGCCATATATATCGTATTTGCATATTTTCGCAAATATGATACTCTTGTGTGCCTTTGAATATAAAATCTTGTGTATCTGCTTAGATAAATAAATTTGATTAAATATGTGTGTGGGAGCACACACACACACACACACACACACACACACACACATATATATATATATATATATATATATATATATATATAATACGAACATAGGTATATGTGCGTGTGAAAGTGTATGTTTGGATGGTTAAAATGAATAAAAGAAGAAAGCCAATGTATACCTTCCAGGTAACTTTTTATAAATATCGCGTCCAATACAGGGAAACTAATAACAAAAGAAACCTGAAAAAAATAATGAATATCTCTTCTTTGCGGCAACGAAAGAAATTTAGGAGATACCACACCATGTTATCTTTTTTCGTGTAGGGACTTATCCTCAGAGATCACTGGTATGGTGGAAAATGAAAGTTGAGGAGAAATAATAGCAACGACGCCGAAGATTAGATTGAGAATTGGAAAAAAATGTTGGTTCGAAACAAAAATAGATGGTTTATCGAAGTGAAAATAGATAAAGAGAGTAAAAACAGTTAGAGAAAAGGAAACAGAGTTGTTAGAAATTAGATAGATTGAAAGGTAGTGGAAAGAGTACAGAGGTAAAAGGATGGGAAGATATGCTAACTTCTAACTGTTAGCATTTTTTTCCCTTCTTTCCCCACTGGAGAGAAAAGAAAGAAATAAAAAAAAAGGAAAAGAAAATGGAGAGGTAGCGATAGAAAATGAAAACAGAGAAAGAAAAATGAAAAATAGAGGATGAAGACAAAATACTGAGAAGAATGAAAGTGAGACAAAACATGAAGACATCAGTCAGTCAGGTAAGTGCCATACGTGATACACACTTGGGCGATCATGTCTCGAAAGAGACATGACTGACTGGGCAGAAGATTATCCCGCAGTAGGTTGCCATTGCTTTCTGCGGTAGACTGGTTGCCGACCAAAGCTATAGAACCCAATCTGTCCTGTTATTTAACACATAACTGGAAGGAATAGACGGATTAATACCTTTCCCAAGGATATTTGCGCGTAAGTGAATGCAATGAATTCGGCTGGAATTCGAACTCGGTTCCCGATTTCTCGTTCCGAGCCGATATCCAATGCACCATAACGCACACCACCAAACCTAAAAGAAGTGCGGCCCCCACAACCAAAAAAGTGGGAGGAAAATTTTCAGGTATATATAAAGAAAAGCGGTACCCATTTGCAGAGACAGAAGAAAATCTGGAATTTTGCAAGAACATATATAAAAATATGTAAAATCTGAGTGAAAGTAATAGAGAGAACCGTCGATGAAATATATATATATTTTTTTTTTAATCATCTCACCCCAAATTCACTCGTGCAAATTCGTATTTAGGGGGCACCAGTGATCTAAGTTCATCGAAGCAGAATATGTAAATAGGGAAACGTTTGAAATAACACTATAAAGAAAAAAAAAGATATGCGAATTGGCGGGAAGAAAATAGACAAGATTTTTGAAATTTTATTTGTTTTTTGTTTTTTTTTTTACAATTCACCGCAATCAAGGAAACAGAGCTACTAAGACGCAATCAGGGGGTTTACCAACTGTTAGATAATATGATACAAATATACTATAATTAAAAAAGCTCAATAAAAGAACAAGAATTAAGAAGACAGAAGATAACGATTGACATTCATACCTTGTCTAAGTGAATATAACGAACCCGGGAGGAACTGGAACTGAGCTCCCTGATTTGCAATTCCGAGACGTTAACCTTTATGCTACCAAAACATGCAATCTTAAAGCACATGGAATTACTAAGACGTCACACCTCTAAGTACCGACCAGTTTCGATTTTGCATAGATTTGGGGATAATAGGGAAATTGTGCTTCAAGATAGTATGGCTGTAAACATAAATAAAATACTATTATAATTATTTTTTTTATAATCATTCCACCCCAATCAAGGCATAACCGCCACTACTGCGCAGGGGGTTACAGTGAGAGAAAAGAAAAGAAAAAAAACAAGGTACATGGGATGTCGAAGAAATTATGAGATGAATATCAGGGAAGCAAGCAAACGGAAAGAAGTTCCACAAACCAAAATTGCGATAAAAAAAGAGAGAGGGAAGCCACATCACGTCGGTGAGAAAGTGAATGAAAGCGAGCTGAGAATTCAGGATTTGTTATATTGCAAATCTTCTTTGGATTTTTTCAAGTGCCTCAAGAGGAATAACCTGAGCACCCGACAATATATAACAACAGTATTCAATAGAGGGATGAATACAAGGTTGATGAAAGTGCTTCCTAGCCCGACTGAGTAACAAAACACCTCTTGCAACTGATGCAGCTATGAATCTGAGGTACTCATTACATTTTATTTTCATTGAGAGAATGAGGCCGAGAAGACCAAGAGGACCAGATGCTAGGTACTGAAGTTTCTCTACAGCAGGTAAAGAAGAGCAGCTTCGTTTTGGATGCATTAAAATTTACGAGCCAATTTCTACCCTAATTAATCCTAGATTGGGAGTTCTTTTGAAAGGCAGCAGACAGGTTTACTTTGTAGGCCTTGGCAGATTTCTTATTGAGACGAGAATGAAGGCATGAATAGACAGATTGTTGAAAAAAGAAGAAAAAAATAATATTCAGGATACAAAAGAAAAAAATGGATTGGTTTTCGCTAAGATTAAAAAAAGAATAAACAAAATTGCGTAACAATAGTTCGTGGGAGGAAAGGAAATATTTTAAACCCGTAAATTGATAATTAATTTACATTAGGCCCCCTAGATTACCAGATTTGTCCCCTTCTGTTTTTTTCTTGTGGGGCGATCTCAAATGTAATGTGTACACAACTCGTCTAATATCTCTAGAGTTAAAACAGAGAATTTAGTATGAAATTCACAATATCCAAGCAGAGATGTTGCAGCGGTCGATGAGGAATATCTAAAGCAGATTTCAAGAATACATTCGTACAGAAGAACGCCATCTACAGGACGTAATTTAAAAAAAAATGAAAGTCCCATCAGTGATTCTTAAATGGTATGTTTTAAAGTTTCAATTACTTTGAATAAAATTGTTTTCTTCCATTTCTCTTGGTTTTATAGAATTGTTAACAAGTTTCCGTTTTTTTTTTTTTTGGCGGGGTCACACTATATATTTAAGAAATAAGATAGATGCAAATGCATCCCTTAATGGCGAAATAAATCGGATCGCAAAGCATTAGGGAAGCTTTGCCAGCGCCTGTGGAATGAAAGAGGTGTTAAATTTGGCACCATAATACTGGTTTATAAAGCAGCGGTTTTAACCACAATGATTTATATCGTATAATTGTGGACTCTATATAGGTCTCATAAATCAGCAGGGTATCTAACACAAAGGTTGTTTCCGAGTGATCTATTACTATACATTCGATGATAGGGTGTCCAATACAAACCTGCGCGCAAAATAAATGACTGAGACTTTCCTGATGAAGTCACAGCTTCACTGGGCTTGTCATCTTGAAAGTATGTGTGACGACAGAATACCTAAAGTATTCATGTATAGCCAGGTTGACAGTGGACAAAGAACGGTTGGGCGGCCGTGGTTAAGGTATAAAGGCAATGTAAAGAGTAACTTGTGAGATGTCAATGTGCCTCATACTAACTTCATAATGAGTTCGGATGGATAGAAATAATCGGAGATATGTTTGCTGCAGTCAAAGTAGAAACATAAACACTGAATGAGGGTGTCGGATCTTCATACGTAGAAATCAAAGAGTCCATCATCGCATATATATATATAGTGTATCATGGGTGGAGATGATTTTCTAAACATATATTATTAAATATAACAGATAATGAATGTCTAATATGTTTAAACATGAGCCGCTCTAAACATCATATTTCGGGTTTAATTTCAGGTGAAAATGAAGAAAAACATTGTCCTGTATTTAAACATTTTTTTTACTGTGCTGGGTATAAGCTCACATGTGCCACCTTTAGAGAGGTTACAGGGACCTTGACAAAAAAACATCCACCATCAACGATGATATTATTTTGTTTTGACATAAAATATTTGTATGATAACAGTCATCGAATAGCAGACGCAGTTCGTAAATTTGTAATGCGGTTCTATGACTTCACGCCGCTTGATAGAAAGAAATCATCTGCTGTCACGATACACTATATATATAAGTGGTTTAAAATAATGGATACATATTCGACAGTTTTATATATGCTTTTTATAAAAAGTGCTCAATACAGTTTTGTTCCATTCTTATTCAAACAAATGGCACTTCGTATTAGGTAAGCACCAATACATTTTGCCCCGTTATTCATTAGTCTACATTTACAATTCTTTTTAAAAATATAATATAATCCCACCCCACTACAATCGTGTAATATGGTGGTATGGCATTCTTTTAAGTTTAATTTTAATATTTTAAATATTCTTATCAATATAATAGTTAGCTTTTGAGTTGCAGTATGCTATTATTTTAACAATAACGATATCTATCTATCTATCTATCTATCTATCTATCTATCTATCTATCTATCTATCTATCTATCTATCTATCTACACACACACACACACACACACAAATATATATGTGTGTGTGTGTGTGTGTATGTGTGTGTGCGTGTGTGTGTGTGTGTGTCTGTGTCTGTGTGTGAAAATTATGACAGACACGTTATTCCATAGTTAAGTTGAAGTATAGGCCTATTTCAGGCGAACCTTCATCAGCTTCCGTTTTTATTGTACAGAAGAATTTTGTCTTAATTTTTACATATTTGGTCTATATGTATTTATATGCATATATATTTAGAGCTGTCCTAGAGAGAGATCCTACCACTTTATGTACAGGATACTTCTTTGGATTTTTCTATATCTACACCACATGTTTGCATGTTTATTTATATATATATATATATATATATATATATATATATATATATATATCCTTATTTGCATTTGTATAAATTTTAATGACAAGGGTTTTCTATTTAATTTTATTTTACGTATAAGTTTCCGTGAAGCTAGATAAAAATTTATGAAAGTAGCAGTATTTTCTGGTCGTAAATAATCACTGGTCATTACTAGAAAGAATTAATATATTCCATATCCAGATATGCGGTGAGTCCTTAGAGTCCCTGGGTCATCACATGTACTGTAATGGCAGTAGAAGTGGTGGTTCCTTGGTCACGACATCTTGAAGGAATCCAATCCTCTCCAGGTTGGTTTGAATTTAAGTTTTCCTACTCTTAGACCAGGTGCCATTCAAGGCACCTGGTCTAGAAGTCAGTCCGTCCTGCTATTTACCATAGATGGTGTGGGGTGAAAAAAGATGAATAGCACGTAAATGAAATGAATATTGAATATACCTGGAATTCGAAATCGACTCTCTGATTCCTGAATCCGAGCCACTATCTATTACTCTGTCCTGTCTTTTTGATTTCATGTTGTCACTTAAAATTTGAAAATAACACATACATACACACACACATATACACACACAAGCGCACACACACGCACACAAGCGCACACACACGCACACACGCGCACACATACACACACACACACGCACATACATCCCCCATATATATATATATATATATATATATATATATATATATATATATATATATAATCGTTCTCGCCTCATGAATGGTAGTAAAGCCACGACTATGCAAGGGGTTACTGAGTGTGGAACTTTTAGAAATTGAAAATTTATTAATGAACGGGAAAACAAAATAATAATCAACACAACAGTAGATAGCGATTGACCTTGCATTTAAATTTTTGGCGATTATTCTTGGTTGGAATGCATGGAGCCGGAAGGGAGTTCTACACTCGACAAGAGCGAGAGAAGAAACTGTAAGCATAGAATTAATGGCTACATCTAGTCAGCTCAACCGTTATATGATGAGATATCGACGCCAGTCTTGTGATGTGATTTAATAAAAAAAACTGTCTAGGTGTCATGGCAAATTGTTCATCCAAACACTCACCATGAATTTATTTACAGAAAATACACAGAAAGGCTACCTTACATAAGCTCAGCCACTTAAGTCAGGACCAATAATGTTGCTGATTCTACATTTAATTTTATGAAAGAACTCAAGCTAAATAGCAGGGGCACCAGACCATATATAGCAGCAATATTCTAAGCATGAACAAAAGGTAGACCTTTTGATATGCCTACTAAAGAAGCAGGTTGCCTCGCACGACACATGTTTTGTAATTTTGAGAAACTTTACAATTATAATGTTAAATATATATGTGGCATGTAATTTAGGCCATATTCAAAATGTGTTTTAATATGCAAGGTATAACGACAAGAAAAAAAAATGTGGGAATTTTTCAAATCCCTGAAAAATAAAGAAGGCATTTAAAGAAAAGTAATAGAAATAAAAACAGGCCTTGTGTTTTAATAAATATGACAGCAAAAGAAGATTCCGGAAAAGAATCAGAAATTAAGAAAAAAAAACTAAGAAAAAAGACTAGAATGAATACAATAAAAGAATAATGAAAGTGGTCAGAATGTAAGCTAAGTATGGACGGAAGTTTGCGTTGTGCTGCGCATGCGTATGAGCACGTGTAAACCTTCAGTCTCTTCGGAGGTTAGCGAGAATAATTAAACTATCTTCGAGTTGGCCGCGAGCAGATCTACCCGATAATCCTTGGTGGCCAACGAAGCCATCTTTCTCAACGATTGGCGAGTACGGCTTGATATATCTAAATGATCGATTTAATGAATGTTCGTCTCGTTCTACACATATATGCACAAATACACAGACGCACACACACACACACACACACACACACATATATATATATATATATTCGATTAAACATGTTTCTTTGAAACTGGAAATCATGCAAATTTTCTTCTAAACAAGTTCATTGAATGAGAGACACAAGGAAAATGTTATAAATAGTTTTACTGTTCTCACAGTTATGTTTTCGGTGGGGAAACACGAGAGAAGTGCAGGAATTGTCTGTAATGTTTATTCTCTCAATCGTTAGGCATTTTTTGAGTAGCCATTGATAATGAATTTCTCAGTGCCATAAGTTGTATGCTGTGGTAATAGCAGTAATCTTACGATGCGTGAGAGGACGCAACATGATTCTACGATGGGTTGTCTTTTACTTGCCTGTCACATTCAGTGTAACTACCAAACACACACACACACATAAAAGCAAGCACACACACACACAGGAACACACGCGCGCGTAAACACAAACACAGACATATATATATTTATATATATAGTCATAAGCTGACAGATCTGTTTTGCTGTATCACAGCTCATCAGTACGGTTACTCAGAATGGAAACAAGAACTAATTGGCATCAGTCGGCGATTCGACCTCTGAGCTATGGGCGCTCGGTAGAAGAAGGAGGCAGACTTTTTAGCGTCTGATGTATCATACGCCAGTAGTTAGAGTGCGCTAATTAATTACTGAATAAACGATGCATAAGTGCAAGTGTAACTACTGTTCTTTCAAAGTCTACAATTCATCCAGTGTGCTCAATCAGATTGTTGATTCTTCATTTAATTTTACGCAATTATATAGATATTTTATTAATCGAAAATTGCAATTTATATAGAATCGAAAATTGTGTAATTTCAGGTTTGATTTGACTTCAGTTAGTCTGTGGGATCATTTGTGGCTGAGTAATCAAAGACGCGCTAAAACAATTAGTGGCTTTTCTTATATTGATAAGTGTCGCAGGTTCGAATCCTGCCGAATGACACACATTTTAGTGACAAAAATTATCGTAAATAATTAGACGGGTACAAATAAATATAGAGATATACTGTTTGATTACAAACAGAATATCTATTCAGATACTCTTATCGATTAAAAACAATGTCTAAACAAATAAATTTTATCTATATATATATATATAATATAAATATAAATATGAAGAACGCTCCTTTTCAAAAACACAAAATAAGTTACGTTACAGTCAAAACGTGGAAAAAATAACAATATCAGAAACTTAACATCATTGAAACTGACCAGTGAAGTGGCTGAAAGCGCTTGGAAAATTAATAATTAAGAAAAATCTTTCATTCCTTATTTCCAGCAAAAAGTTAACATATAACACTATTGGAAAAATTAAATTCAAAATTAATATTGTTCTCTTTAGTCTTTATCTATATATATATATATATATATTAGAGAGAGAGAGAGAGAGAGAGCGAGATTGTGTTAAAACATAAAACATTTTTATCACGCGTTGTTGACCCGCAGTGTTCATATCTATATTTATACACGCTTTACATTTACACATCTCAGGATAGACCTGATATTGAACACGTTTACCTACAATTAAAGCATAATCTAAAATTATATTTTATAACACGCGCACACTCACGCACGCACACACACACATATATTGCTGAGTTCATATATATGTGCCAATTTGAAGATTTTATATGTTTGTACGATAGTATGTACAAAATAAATATATATTTACGGAATTATTCTTAGGAATTTTTTATTTTAAAAGATTTCAGTGGATGTGCATGCTAGAGTAGAAGTAATTGTTTTGATTTTTTAACTTTGTCAATTGCAACTAACTGCGCATTCGACAGACTTAAGAATGAAATTTGCTACCCGGCATAAGATAAAGCTTTGACGCTTTCTGTAACAAAGCATTTAAAGGTATGCTTGATCAGAGAGTAGCTTCCCCAGAAAGGATAACGCAGATTATAACTCTATCTGAGAGCAATTTCTTTTCGATATGTCTTTCGAATACGCAGGCCGTTATACGTAAGTCGACTGATAAAATAATATAAATAAAGTCTACTCAAACATGTTTTTTCACTAAAACAACACATAAATACTTCCAAAGAACAGCTAAAAATGCGCATACATAATGAAAAGATGTCCAAAACTTAATAAAAGTAGATTTTTATGGTCAAAATCATTGCAGCATTATTATGATATATATATATATATATATATATATATATATATATATATATGTGTGTGTGTGTGTGTGTGTGAAATATATATATATATATATATATATATATATATATATATATATACGCATGCAATTTGTTATATATATTATATTTTTTGTATATTATATATGCGTGATACTTATTTGAACTTGCTCAATATCAGTGATAGACCTGACATATATAAATATATACATATATATATATATGTGTGTGTGTGTGTGTGTGAAATGTATATATATATATATATATATATATATATATATATTTTAAACTATTTCTTCTGGTTTCTTTTTTTTTTTTCATCATACTGTCGTCATTATATTCGTAGTACACTTTTCCCAATTCCTTTATACGAGCCGAAAAACCTTTTGTTTATTAGGTCTTATCTTTTTCCTTATTTTCAGCTTTACTCTGCTTGAAGCTTCTGACATGTTTTTTTCTTCTTTTATTTCCTCGTTTTTAACTTGCGCTCTCCTGACGCAAACGAGCGACGGCCGTTCAATTTACAAGGAACAAATATGGACGAACGATTTCTCTACCGCATCTCCGACCCCATAGTTATTTTCGTGGACGCCTGTTTTATTGACAAAGAGACCGTCCAATTCACTCAGAGATATACATCGTCTGAAAGTGTTGGCAGCATAACTTTTGCATCTAGGAATGATCTGGTGAATACTTACAATCATTTTGAGATTTCTTTGCAAGCTTTCCGACATAACACAGATAATCACGTGGCTGGGAAGTGCATCGTTCCCATCGTTCCCAAGTGGTTGACGTTCTCACAAAGACCGCATCAGAGATGTATCCAGTAGTAATTGTGACCGTAGGATGAATTTGTTTTCCACTTAATATGATTTTGTCTCCCTGACAATCCATTGCTTGTCAGTTCGGCTTTTCGTAGATTGCTATTGTCCAAGAGATATTTGTTGGACGATTCCAAACATTGGCACAAGGGTAGATAAAATTCATTGACTATAAAGCTTATGTTAATAGTCTACGATAAAAGCACCAGGAATACCGCTCCACTATGGCTTCTCAAAATTCGTATCCTGTAAATCATGTTCTATTAGCTGTTTCGACGTGAATGTCATTACTGGCCACATTTATTGAGATCGATTGAGACTGAATAAATCAGGATAGAACCAAAGGAAAATAGCTTCAAAATATTTCATTTGATATTTCAAGAACCACATGGATAATAATTGTACTTCTAAAAGCTTGAGGAAGTGAGGAACGTACAGGATACTTACCAATGTATTGATACAAGGAGACATAAGAAAACTGTATAAAACAATACAAAAAAAACTTTGTCAAAGGTCATTTTCGTTTGTTTCCGTATTATAGATTTCACGCATAATGTCCTTTCTATCTATCTATCTATCTATCTATCTATCTATCTATCTATCTATCTATCTGTATCTGTCTGTCCCTCTCTCTCTCTCTCTCTCTATATATATATATATATATATATATATTTGTGTGTGTGTGTGTGTGAGAGAGAGAGAAAGAGAGAGACAGAATGAGTGTGTGTTTGTTTGGCTAGGGTCTGTGATAGAGTGGATATAACTATATTCAATGTTGACGTAGATATTCTGTGTTCACACTGCTTAAATATGTATATATCTACATAGGAACACACTCACACACACATATGACAAAGAGGAAATGATTCGAGTGACGTGTTTCTACCTTTAGGACTTCATCGGACTAAAGTGAGGTTTACGTTGATACGACTACACATACACATGAGAGATAAAATTTAGCAATATTAACTTTAAAGAAAAAAAACAAGTTTACAAAAAAAAAAAAGAATCTTTAAATATAAAATTCCGAGCGTCTCCTTTCAGTGCTCCTAAGCATAAATATAATCTTTGATGAAAAATTTCGTCATTATACTTTCCTTAAAATTATTCTTGGGATGTAACAAATTAATATTTACAGTTATCTCTTATATATATATATGTGTGTGTGTGTGTGCATGCATGCATGCGTATATATATATATATATATATGGAGAGAGACAGAGAGAGAGAGAGAGATTATTTTAAACACTATTTTTAATAGATACAAGTATTTCAGAAGATACTCTGTTTTTGTCACGTGATTAAGACACGTAAGATAAAATGACGGTTTCTCCTTGAGGACACAGGTTCGAATCATGCCGGAGGATGTATATTCTCTTCACAAGAATTCTCGAATATTCAGGCAAGCAAGTGTAAATAAATAAATAAATATACTTGTACAGTATTTTAAAAAAAGAGAATCTACTTAAATACGTGTATCAATTAAAAACAATTTTTGAGAAACAAATTAAAATTAATGATTGTAATTAAAAATTGCCAGTTAAGTATGCTAATCTTTTTAAGGTAAAGAAACAAATAATGACAATATTGAAATAAATTTGAATAAATTAGAAATACATTTAAGAGTATGGGAAAATCTATCGTGGCAGAAATTATTGATTCCATTACATTGGTTCAATAATTAAGTTTTTAAGAATTTAAATTTATAATTTTTAAAAAAATAATCTTTTTAAATATCCTAATCTCTGTCTCTCTGTCTCTCTCTCTCTCTATCTCTCTCTCTATATATATTACCAAATAAATTAAACACATTTTACTGCTTAACGACGGTGTTTTATCACCGAAACTTTATAGCTATCAAATTTCAGTAAGATATTATTATTATGTCATTTTTCATCATATTTCGATTTCTGCATTGGTCTCACTACCAACCAAGTCTGCGGGGAGACCTAAGGCAGGTAGTGGCGTGTTGTTATGACTCCATTTCATGTTTTTCTATCTTCCCTATCATCCCCAGCATTACATAGATAACGTTTTCCTTAGTGTGTGGGCTGTACTTAATAAGACAATTTTTTGTATATCTCTTAAGCTGGGGTTTCCAGGGATTCTTTCAATGTGTTGTTTTGTTCCATTTTTTTATCATTCCAAGTGCACCTACTATCACTGGCACAACTCTTGTTTTCAATTTCCACATTTTTTCTATTTCAATTTCCAGGTCTTTATATTTTGACAGTTTTTCAAATTCCTTGATTGCTATGTTACAATCCGCTGGACAAGCCATATCAATTAGTAGACAAGTTTTCTCCTTCTGGTTTTTAACAATAATGTCTGGCCTGTTTGCTTCAATTTTTCTGTCTGTGTAGATGGTGTAATCGCATAGAATGGTTACATCTTCTATTTCTGTAACCGGTGCTGGATGATGTTCATACCAGTGTTTGTTTACAGCTTTTCCATAATGTTTGCACATTGCCCAATGTAAATATTGCCCAACTCTATCGTGGCGATTTTTATATTCGTTTGGGGCAAGCACAGAACAGCCTGAGATTAGGTGGTCTATTGTTTCTTGGTGTTTATCACAAAACCTGCATTTTGGATCCATATTATTATGCATAATATTTGCCTGAAAGTTTCTCGTATTATTATTATTATTATTATTATTATTATTATTATTATTATTATTATTATTATTACCATATTCTGTTTTCATTTAGAATTATCCACATGGCAATAGATACTGAAAATAGTATTAAATACATCGTTTTTATAAAAAAAACTGGTGTGGCCTAATAAGCCTTATTGAGCACTCTGGAAGAATGGTAGACTTTGAAAAACAGTAACTACTTTAGCATATACGCATCGTTCATTCAGCAATGAATTAGAACACTCTCAGCTATTGGGCGTGTATAATGATAATATACACGCTAAAACTTTTGCCACCTTCCAATCGCCGACTGACGTCTATACGGTCGGATTTCAATCCTGGGTTAAAAAGCAATCGGAGTCTAAGCGTACTGATGAACTGTGATACAGCGAAACAGATCTGTCTGCGGATGACTATATATATATATATATAAATATATATATATATAGTAAGAGAGAGAGAGAGTGTGTGTGTGTGTGTGTGTGTGCGTCTATGTGAGATAGATAGATAGATAGATAGATAGATAGATAGATAGATAGATATCGTACTACAGATATGAAAATATACGTAAAGATACTATGATTGCAAGAAAGACAAATGAAGAGGAAACTTGACAGACTATTTGACGTAACGTAATTAAATTTTGTCTCAAATGAATGCTCGCCATTACCTAGATTCGATTTTCGCTGTAATGGAAGATAAAATAAAGAGATACGCAGACAATAAATAAATGAATGGAGGCATAAATAAATAAAATGATGGAAAGGGAATTCGGCAAATAGCAAAGTATTTAATCAATAACATACGTTATGAAACATTATTCATCGCATCCACCATTGAAACTATATTGATCTGAGCATGAATATTGCAAAAAAAATGTCCTAACAATGCATAAAAATGACTGCCAATACAGTAGTTACACCAACGTAAAAATGTTTAGTATTCATTAGATTTTGTGATTTCATTGTAACAGCAATAATAAAAATTAAAAAAACAGCAATAATAAAATTTTTTAAAAAATTCAAAATACAAAATTCTTGAAGTTGAAGTTTCAAAAATGTGGCACCTGAATACGTCAATAGATCCATTTATTGTTGTCGTCTTCGGTTTTATAAGAAAGTTTCTAATAGGCTTAATGAAGGGTTTCCCGGTAATATTTACCCTTCTCCCCGGTCTAAAACTCGTCTTAAACTGTTTTTTTTTTTTGGTCATTCCGGAACCCAGACCAAAGGCGGATGCCCGGTATTCTTTACCCTTCTCCTCCACTTGAGAGAGATGTGTCACAAGGTCTTTTTTAACGTGGTGAACCTGAGCGCGTACGCCCAGGTACTGGTCAAAACATTACCTAGCCACCGCGGTGGATAGGTTCAGAACCAGTCTAAACTGGTCTTAAACTGGTCTTTTTTGGTCATTCCTTACCCCAGCCCGAAGTCGGGTGCCAGGGGTATTTACTCTTCTCCCCCACTTGAGAGAGATGTGACACAAGGTCTTTTTTAATGTGGGGAACCTGAGTGCGTACTGGTCAAATATTACCTATCCACCGCAGTGGATAGGTTCAGAACCGGTCTGAACTGGTCATAACTGGTCTTTTTTTGGTCATTTTGGACCCCAGCCGGAAGGCCGGGTGCCAGGTAGCCCATACTTTAAATAAATACAAAAATTATTCTTAAAAATACAGTTCACATATAATGTGCATATTGTTTTGTATCGTAGCGTCATTTTCTAACCAGGAAGTTTCTCACTCAGTAACAATAAATGCATTTGAGACAGTCGTTTAGATTTTTGGAAAAGGCGGTAAAAGAATACAGAATATTTTCTCAGCTTTCAAAAACTGCAAAATTGAAACTGGAATAAATACTAACTAAATATGTTGTGAATTACTGACAATGAGTTCGCAAATTTGCTAGATATAATTAGGGAAAAATAGAGAAACAACATCGTCTATTAATAAATATGATTAGTAATCATATTAAACTTTAATATTCTCAAGCTGTGGTTGGCTTGGTAGCTAATTAATTTAATGTAAGCACGTTTAATAAACTATTTAATCAGCAACAGCTATTCGTTTCTGTATTACTGACGAGATTTTTCAGTGTGGAACAGAGAATAGCGTGGAGCGTAGTTGTCTTTTTATCAAGGGTTTAAATAAATCTCGCACATGGGAAAATCGACCATTTTTCACTGATTCTTACTTTTGAAACTTGGACATATTTAGAGCTCAAGGTCAATGTATATAAATCAACTACAAGAATAGCCGATCTGTTGCCTCATCTGCTTAACCTGAAGCGCAGACGTAGGGGTCACGGGCAACAGTGATGCAAATCGATTTTTAATGGGTGGTAGTTATTAACAGTGAATTTTTCCATGAATACATAACGCTATCTGTGTGTGTATGTACATGTGTAACTACGTATGCGCTATATATATATATATATATATATATATATATATATATAGCGCATACGTAGTTACACACACACATATATATATATATATATAGATAGATAGATAGATGAAAAAGAACGAAGAAAATAATTGCAACGTTCAACAGAGTGCACAAAATGAAATTAAAGCAATGACTATTTAATATTAATTATTACTGCAGAACATGTGGAAACTATTGCACATGTTTTAAAGTAATAAGTAATACACACACACACACACATATATATATATATATACATATATATATATATATATATATATATATATATATATATATATGTATATATGTATTTATGCATATATATATATAAATATATAATTATATAGTGCGAGAAGTCATGAACTTTTTGTTTAAAGTGTAGATTTATTGTTATTATTTTTATTAATATTGCTTGCTTTTTCTATGATATATTAAGTGTCCATAATGATATTTGTGTCGCTATACGTGTTTCGAGTCTAAAGTTGACTCTCTTCAGCTGAGTAATCTTGTGACATATAGAGATCCGTTTATTCACATTAAGAGAGTCAACGTTGGACTCGAAACGCGAGTAGCCACTCAAATACAATTATGGACACTTAATATATCATACAAAATGCAAGTAATATTATTGATAATATTAATTGCAATAAGTCTACACTTTAAACAAAACGTTCACGGATTCTCACACTTTTTCTACTATACCAATTTCTCTCGTTCGAACAACCACTATTTCTTTTTAAACATGTATATATATATATATATATATATATATATATATATATATGATTTGTGATAATGATTGGTAGTTTCTTTTTTTAGTAGTTTTAGTGATAAATGTTATTTTGGCTAACAGGCTTTATCGTATAGTGCTTGATATCAAGGTAGAGATAGGGCGTTGATAGAATCAATAAAAAGAAATTTATTACCTGAGCAGGTTTATGCCGACTTCGAAGTTTAACGAGGACACGGATATGATGACTGACGACATCATAATGATGTCTTCACTAAACTTTGAAATCGTTATGAACCTGCTCGTTTAAAGTGACAAATTTTACGCATTAATCATATTTTTTAATCATTTCACCCCAAGCAAGGCAACCTCGCCACCACTCGTACGCAGGCTGTTGCATACTATGAAAGTGATGAGAAAAGAGAGACAGGTTTTAGAGGGTGTCATGAAGAGGGTAAGAAAAGGATGAGGATACTGGTGTGATGAGTGGAGTGGACAAAGAAAAGAGCATGAGAGAAAGAATACGAGTCAGTGAGATAAAAAATGACTATTAACCTTACATTTAAATTCTTGGAGATGATAGCTGTCAGAAAAGCAAGTATACGGAAGGAAATTCCACTGGCGGAAATATATATATATATATATATTAGTCAGTTATACAATGATCCTCACTCATATACACAGTAAAAAACCTTCAGATATTGAATGCCATCTACATTAAATCCAAGCAACCCACACTTAATACAATCACGTTAAATCTGGTCATAACACATTACATTGCATTTAAATATATGGTTCTGTTATCATTTCGAACTCTCACGTGGTGTGACGTCATATAACCGTATTACAAATTTACGAACTGCGTTTGCTATTTTTGGTAACTGATATCGTTGCTTAGCAAAGTTTTATGTCAACACAAGATAAAATCGTCACTGATGATAAATGTTTTTCTGTTAACATGCTTGTAACCTCTCTGAATATGGCTCATGTGAGCCGAAAGCTTAGAACCAACTCAATAACAAATTATCCAAACGTTAGGGAATTTTTGTCTTTATTTTCACCTGAAATTAAAGCCAAAATACGATGTTTAGAACGGCTCATTATTAAACATAATAGACATTCATTGTCACTTATATTTAACAGTATATGTTTAGAAAATTATTTGCTGCATCGATACACACTATATATATATATATATATATGTATGTATATATATATATATATATATATATATATATATATATATACAGAGTAGTCCAGGAATAGGTATACTGTAAATAACACCATTTATTTTAAGATTGCATGTACAAATATATTTACTGATACAATTACTACATTTAGATTAGTTGTTGCCCTGATGCAAAATTCATGTTCTCACTATACCAGAAAATAACATTTTAGTAATATAACCTATACACAAACCTATTCCACCTGTTGTTCACCTACTTTTGGAACACCATGTATAAATGCGATGACGACATGTATTTCTATATATCAAGGACAGTATTAATGAAATTGTTGGACGAAGTGGAAAAACTTTACTTGTGACTCGTTTCGCTCTTCAGGACGTCATTGGACTAAATTTTTTACATTGGTACGACAGAGGGTTTCATTTATTGATATACCGACATGAAAATTTTAGTCCAGTGTAGTCCAAAGAACAAAACAATTTATAAGTAAATATTTTTTCTATCCAGTCATACAATTTCTCTAATATATATATATATATATATATATATATTATAAGAATGTAAAAGAACCGGTAGATTAAAAACTTACTGTTCGTTGCATTTACTTTTATAAAACGTGCTCAAGAACAAGTAGAGCTTAATATTGTAATGTTGTTAGTGTAATGGCTTATAAAGCATTTTATTAAGACACAAAAACTTCATGTTTCAGAACACTGTTGTTCTTCTTAATCGGATGATATTTTAAACAAATGGTGAAAATGATTTACTTTGGAAAATAGAAAACGATTTTCTTGTTACTTAAAAATTAATGAGAGCGTGTTGGAGAAAGTTGAACAATTTAAATTGTGCGCGTGTTTAGATTAATCAATTAAAACCTGATAATTAGGTTGAACTATACAGGTGAATATTTAGTTCGTAAAGAAGGTGGTTTGTCGAAATATGTAATGATAAAATGACATTCTTTTCCTGTTTGACGAAACTGGGAACACATATTTCGATGTATATAAACTGATCTTGAAAAGCATATCAGATTTTAGTTTTGTGAAGAGTCTATTTTTTTTACTTAAGAACATGCTAAAGGAGCTTATTGGATTAAGTTAATGTTTAAATTAAGTAACTATACTGGAGTAAGGAAAAGCAAGTAAGTGTTGTGTGGGTCATTAATTTTTAATAATATAAGTGTTATGTAATATTAGAGCATAAGTTATAAATGAAAATTATAGTCAATTTATAAAGTGAAATATTTATGGCGTTTACATAGTACTATTAACTCATGGTTTAGTAGGACTTTATTTTTAGAATACAATAATATCTATCTTTTTGTTCAGGTACAGAGGCCACATATCATAGAATGATTTACAAATTCTCTATTTTTTCAAGGTTTCCCATTTTACTTTGAAGGTTTTACTGGTTTCTTTTTCTTTTAACTGCCAAAATTACGCAGAAAGAGATGCTTGATTTCTGAACGCGTTATTCATAAAGAAAGTCAGCTCTATATACCATCCCTTTTTAAAGTCTTTTTAGTAGAACCAACGTAAACATTTGTAATAGTTTGGTTTTCATTAGATGATACAGTACATTGATGAACAATAGAATTTGTTAGACACCTATGTTCCAGTGGACATTTTTTAGAATTTCGACAATTATATAAATTTGTATTAATATTGTATTCAGTTTTTGGAATAATTTTTGCTACTTTGGTTTACACACACACACACACACACACACACACACACACACACACACACACACACACACATAATATTTTTCAACCTCTGTTTAGTAATTTCTTCCTCAATATTTCAACTGTTATTTCGTTCTTTAATCTTCCTCTTGCCTGGATATCATCTTCTTTGGAAGCTTGTTTAGTCTACGTTAATGACCTTTTAGGCTTCCTTCACATAAATAGTTGACGTTTTGGAAAATAAGAATTATATGTCATAGGTGGACATCGAAACTTTAGAGATGTTTTAGGGGGACAGGGCCAAGTAAAGGTTGACAAGTAGCGCTCTAAATTTTATTTTCTCCTACAGTCAGTTAATTGCTGTAAGTGTTGCATGCTTGGGCTTGTTTTTTTGTAATTTTTTCTATTTCTCGATATTTTGTTTAGGATTTGAAAGATATATTTTACAGTGAGGAAACTTCTTCTTCCATTTGTATTACGGAGAGAGCAAGGTTGATTCAACTCCGTGTGTCTATCATGGCTGGTTCTATCTGTAAAAGTTTGAATTTATGAAATTACAGAGTAAAGCTGTACATTTGAAAATACTAATAACGACAGTTTTTGAGATTCTGTCTATGGACAGGTTTGTGAGAGTCTATCTATGGAGAAGGGCCTAAATAGTGGAGAGTATACATTCCTTCACAAGGCCAAACAAATTTTGGACTCTATCAAGCCTGGAAAGAGCCAACCTAGACATGAAAATAATACTTAATTTCTACTCTATTTTGACACTTTTAAAATGAAAGAATATCAATTTCGGTTATGTATATGCCTTTTGGTTCTCGTATATATTAATATCTACTTCTAATCCTTGCACCTTCTAATCTCGTGTCAGATGCAGATTTCAGACTTCTTAAGTAGCTATACTTAGAACTTAGAACAACAAATAAAATATCTTTTAACATTTCGCTAAATAGGAACAGTAATCGAAAAATCGGATGTGTGTTGTGGTGCATTGGATATCGGCTCGGAACGAGAAATCGGGGAGCCGAGTTCGAATTCCTGCTGAATTCATTGCATTCACTTACGCGCAAATACCCTTGGGAAAGGTATTAATCCGACTATTCCTTCCAGTTATGGGTCAAATAACAGGACAAATTGGGTTCTATAGCCTTGGTCGGCAACCAGTCTACCGCAGAAAGCAATGGCAACCTAAAGCGGGATAATCTACTGCCAAGTCAGTCATGTCTCTTTCGAGACATGATCGCCCAAGCGTGTATCACTTATGGCACTTAACTGACTGAATCGAAAAATATATATTACAATAGCCATTATAGGCTCGGAATTTGAGATCAGAATGTTGAATATAAGCTTTAACTTAGTTTACTGTTTTCAATTTCACAGTAATAATCTTTTTAAATTCATTTCTTGTTTCCATTCGTAGGTATGAACCATTTTCTTGTTCCCATCCCTAGGTATAAATTATACTAAGTTGTCCCAGCTCTGATGGCAACTACTTTAGAAGCAAATTTAAAAACCGTGGTAAAAAATCAATGGAAAATTACTTCATTAAATTTCCCCCAAATCGTAACACTTCTCGGATATTTACACAATTTAGAGTTTTTGGTAAGTTTTCCTCATCATTACTGTCACATTCACAATGTTCCGGCAGTTACACGATCCGACATTTTCAGGTGATATCTGTTGGGATTTTGAACCGCACCCTTTACCAGATTAGATAGTTCAAATACCATGCATCTTTGGATATCTCAGTTTTATTTAGTTTACCTTCATAACTACCCAAGTTTTTGTTTTCTTTGCAGAGGCCGAAGCGTAAAACGGTCGAAACGTCGTGGTTATTTTTGTAAAGATGATTACAACAGTCGGAACAATGTAAATTGTTACAATACCTCATATAATATAAAACAATAATATATCAGTAATATAAAAACATTCACATATAATAAATAAAATAAATATTTCGAGACCCATGCTCGCCTAGACGATGAAGTCGCATTTCGTTAAAATAAGTATTGGTTCATTGTAATGCTTGGAAAATACCGGTGCCATATTCTGTGTTTCTAAGATTTAGACCGGACAAAGAATGGAGTACTGATGCCATATCTGGACTGGTGCTGTCTAATCATCACTGTACAGTCTCGTCAAAGTTCTAAGGCGCTTAAGCAGCTTTGCTATTGATGAATAATTCTCCACCATGCAATCCTTATCACACTGAAGAAAAGTCGCCTGGCGTTCGCTACTAAATCTCTATTGTATTGGCAAAATTTAAGACGACTTACATTTGTTTGTGCCTGAAGTTGGGACATTCACAGCTATGACTTACAATTCTATGTTCATAGTGGCGAACCATCCCCATTCCATTCGTATTTCATAAGTAAAGAAGAAGTTCATCTTCTACAGAACTTTTAGTTTGCGGAAATTGCTTACGAGAGAATGCTCCCTGACAACTAAAATTTGGACTGTTTATACCAAGAGTCACACTGTATTTATCCTAATTTCTCATAATATTCTCTTACATCCTACTCCTTTACAGACTTATAAGGTAGCCCCCTACCTTGAGTAGACAATGGGCCTTGTATTGTGTGAATTCTTAGTAAATTAACAACATACATGTTTAATAATGCTCAATATCAGGAAACAGTGTTTGTATATATAAACAGTTTTGAGGCATGAAACTGCCAGTCCACATGAAGAGTTGATTTCTATGTTAGCATTGTTTATATATTTGCACACACACACACACACACACACACACACACACACACACACACACACACACACACACATATATATATATATATATATATATATATATATATATATTATTACAATGATGTTTATCATAACTATGGCAAAAAAGCATTTATTCCGTGAATATATTGATGAAACATTTCTTGATAAATGGATTGGCCAATAAGTTCCAATTGATTAGGCAGCTCCAATAAATTTCTTATTTTTATTGTCGGAAACCTAGAATTTTTGGTGATTTGAAAAATTATATAAGAAATGCATTTCAAGAAATTAATACACAAATAAACTTGTGCAAAAATGTTTGTCAAAGCGTGAAGGGTAGATTTCCAGTGTGTGTAAATTGTGATGGACAACAGTTTCACCTCCAGTGTTGATGAAATTTAAAGGCTTTTGTAATTATTGTACACAAAAAAAATAATAGTCAATGTAATAATTGTATTAATAAACATGATATAAATGTACATGTAATCTGAAAATATTGTCATTCACTGTATACCAACATTTAGATAATATATATATATATATATATATATATATATATATATATATACAGTGTGCTATATATATATTCATCCGCAACAGATCTGTTTTGCTGTATTACAGCGAATTGCTTCTAACCAGTATTGAAACCCGACCGAATTGAAATCAGTCGGGGATTCTACCACTGAGCTATGGGTAGAAAAAAACGAACTTTTAGCGTGTTATATACAATGTAATATACATCAGTAGCTGAAAGTGTTCAAATTCATTACTGAATAAACGATGCGTAGATGCCTGAGTAGCTACAGGTTTTTAAAAATCTACCATTCTTCTAAAGTCTTCCATTCTTCTATATATATATAAACAACCCCTATTTCTGTTTTTAATATTCATATTCATATTCATATTCATATATATATATATATATATATATATAATCTTTCGTATTTGTAGAGAGAATGAGAAGTTTGTGTGGGGGGGGATTCAGGAAGAATATGAATCTTTCTCGCGGCTATGTTCGCGGTCCTTAAACAAGAAACTGTTGGAAAAGATTTGAATGGATTCTTGATATCCAATTACATCACATACATATATACTCTCTGTTTTTTATATTTTTTTTTATCTATTGCTTCTTTCTTTCTTTCTTTCTTTCTTTCTTTCTTTCTTTCTTTCTTTCTTTCAAGCTTTGAAACGTCTTTAGTGGTTTCCATTCTTTCAATTTCACAATCGCCCAATTAACAACAGATACCGTGCCCCAGACTTCCCTAAATCTCATTGTTTACTCTCATTAAAATAACATTAGTGGATACTTTTACGGTGTTAGTCGTGGAATTTTCTTGTCTATTTTAATTTTTTTTTGTGCACCATTCGATTTTACGCTTTACTTACTCCAACAGATGGAATTCTGAAGAATCATTTGACACGGGAAGGAAGTAACAGTTACAATGGAAAATAAGTTAAAAAAAAAAAAAAAGAAAGAAATTTCAACATTTTCAAAAAAATTCTATTCCGGCTCTTTTAGATAATTTCAACAAGATGCCTGTAGATCTAAACTTATTTATAAATGAAACTGTGTCTCTCTGTGTGTGTCTCTCTGTGTGTCCGCTACCTATAGACTCCGAAACGGCTGAACCGATTTTCTTGAAAATTTACACAGTTGTACTATAAGCGTCTGCGAGTGTTCGTAGCTAGGTTTTGTGTCGAGGTACCCCCGATAAATATCGACAATCGAAAAAATCGGGTTATAGAAGGAGTGGTCCGATTTTAATCATATTTGATACACGCATAGACAAAGACATAAAAAAACGATATTCAGAAGTTTCAAGGCTGCAGTTCTTAGAATAGTGCAGAAAATGTGATATTGATACAAGGAAATCAAAATTTGATTTACATCCATTCATTTTCTTTCAGTCTACGGTTTCGCTTTAACTGGAAACAACTATTGCTTTTTAGTCTTTCGTGCCAACGTACAAAGAGTTTGAGCTCCAGGACCATGGATTAGTTTTAAAGCTTTCATTACACCCGAGTAACGCTGGGCTATACTGCTAGTTTAACTACATATAAATCTTTTCTTTAATTAGTTCTCACAAAGCAAGGCGATAATACTACTATACAAAGGAGTTACTGAAAATGAAAGGGAATCAGAAGACGTTACCAAAAAAAGGCATATTAAAAGAACCAGTTTCATGAGACAGACGTCAGGGATTGACGCTACATTTATATTTTAGAAAATCGAATTGGACAGGAAAACAAGAAACAGGTAGAGAGTTCCATACGCGAGAAGGGCAAGAAAAGAAAGCATTAGAATAGAACATACGGTTACATTTTGTTATTTCAGCAGTTAAACCGTCAGTTCTAATTTGCAATAAAGAATTACGCTTCAATTCATGCGATCAAGGTACCAGGAATTAAACTCATTAAAAAACTTGCCATGAAAATATTTAGGAAAAGACACCATGGGCACACATCGTGGTGGTGGGGATGATTAAATTCGATATCCATGTCAGGATCGAGTAGTAGTGGGGGCGATAAAGTGGGAATAGAAATTGCTATTAAAACAGAGGCATGAAACTACAGTAAAATGCAAACACATTAAACACCTTACAATCATACTAAAACTACAAAAACCAAAGTTAGGATCCCTAGGAACGATAAAACTTCATAATACTAACAACACTTTTACCTCAAATTTTACCTTTATTTCATATCACAAACTGTGATCTAATTTAAAGGTTTATATAAAAAACAGGTTTCATAAATGTTAAATTATGGTTAAATATAAAAAAAGATTAATTATAAAAACTAAGTTTAAATACAAAAATATTTGTATTCGTATAATTCACGAATAAAGATATTTTTACCAAATAGCAATTTCTATTTTCGCTTTATCGCACCCACTCCTACTCCTCCCCACCCCATATACATTTTCTTATTTTCTCCTTTTATTAAACACAAAGAACTGACCATAAAAGCTGTAAAGGAACATACCTTAACTTCTAATGTTAAATCTGTCTATAAAATTATCCACACGTCCATGAATCACCTCTATCCCCTAACTCTTTCTTCTTTTGTACAAATTGTAACTGACAACTTACAACCCTTATTTCTCATTTCCCACCTCACCTACATCTCACAAACAATTCGCCAAATATAAGAAAAAGAATTCCTATTCCTCTACCTGATGAGAGATTGTCCTTTCAATGTCGAAACAATCTGCTTATTTTAAATATAATCTGTTCGTACTCACTGATAATCTTTGGTGTATTATAATTGAAAGATGTAAAAATGCACTGTATTTTTTACTGTAGGTTTCATTTTCTATTTCTGAATGTTCTCAAGTACTTTTAGTCTGCTCTCGAGGTTATCTTCATGGGTGTAAGTTGTAGTAACAGAAAATACCTGCAAAAATGTGTTATTAAGAATTACTATATTTTTTTTCTTTTTGTTTTAAATTTAACGGTTGACAGTTATGCTTACATTAGAATGTGAAAATTATTCACTATGGATATAAAAAAATAAATGAATAAAAATAATGATCGACAACACAACTCTCCTACAGCAAGAAAACAACAAATGCATACTATAGACTCTCGAGGCAATATTCATTAAAAACAACTTAAGTTGTTACTTCCTAGAATCAGCTACGAATACTGTATTAATTTTCAAGCATGATTATAAAAGAATGGTTTTTCATGCTTTAATACATATATGACCATGATGACTTTCCACATGAAAAATTCCATGGGGGATAATACGGTTATTGAGTGTGGGAGAATATGAAAAAAAGAAAACATTATTAAAGAAATGGAAAAAGAAATGTCCTGCAATTAAGAAAACAGGAGATCACACTGTCCCATTTGCTATTCATGAAACCAAGTCAGACATATCATTTATGTATGTTACTTAAATAGCATTTAAGCGAACATTAAATTGTACACAGCCCTACCTTACGCCTGTAAGTGATAATTCTAGATCAAATCTCTGAAGTTGATCTGCCATTCACCAGGTAGGAAAGTATAATAAACACTTTACACTTATATGACGGAAAATGTCATTTAATTAGATGATAATGAATGTCTCGAGAGCATAGGCAAGGAAAAGTCAAAATGTCACAAGTATTTTGAAAAACTCATTGTAAATTGAAAGTATGATAAATATATATCGTTATAGATATTCTTAAATCTTTTTTTATTGCTTATATTGTTTGAAGTACTTATGCTAATTATGGCGACTATTAATCAGCACATACACCTTTTCCGCCGTGAAGGTAATTTAAATAATAAAATAAAAAAATTTAATTTAAATAATAAAAAATTATAGATTTATGTTCAGATAATACAGCGAGTTATTCGGTTGTGTTTACTGTGTTCGTTTTTGCATTAATGCTATTATAAATTACAAATATATATATTGGAGTAGATAGACTAAACTATCGCCCGGTTCACACTCCACCCACATCTATTGAACAGGTGAAGAGGCTCATCCCTTGTTTCCTGTTTAGGATGCGGTTTCCGGTTTTCTCTTTTCCAATCTTTTCACTCTTTTCCATTTTTATTATTTTTTTTTTCAATTGGAGTAGATAGACTAAACTATCGCCCTGTTCACACTCCACCCACATCTATTGAACAGGTGAAGAGGCTCATCCCTTGTTTCCTGTTTAGGATGTGGTTTCCGGCTTTCTCTTTTCCATTCTTTTTACCCTTACGTAGCCCCCTGTGTATCAGTGGCGTTACCGCCTTGCTTGGGGTGATATGATTAATATATATATATATATATATATATATATATATATATATATATATTCTCATGCCCCACTATTTGTTAAATAGCAGAATAGACACTCCTCTCTACCCTTGGGTGACAGTTAATCTGGATTCAAATTCGAGTAACATGAAAATATCAGTAACTTTCTTAAAAATTACGATTATTCACAGAAATAAAAAAAGAAACCTGTAGTGAGTCATATTCGCCAATGTAAACTAAACAAAAATGTTGGAATATGTTTGTACTATAGTGGCAATAGAAGGCTGACAAGGAGGTTAATACTTAAATTGTGGGTGCGTTGGTCGGGAGGAAGGTCTTTGAACTTTCCTCTCCTTAGGTCAGTAAGTAGTTTTGAGACAGGGAAGAAAGAAAGGAGATGTGAGGCCGACGAGCATATTAAGCCACTTGACTTGGTCAAGGGAGATACTAACTACATTTGTCTCTCTCAAGTCTGTCTGTCTTTCTGTCTCGGTCTGTCTGTCTGTCTGGCGATGCTTTCTGTGTAGGCTTTTTATTTCGACTTTTTGGATCGCAGCAGATCATTTGGGAATTCATATCCGTATTTGATTGTGGGCTTCCCATTAGTCGATAAATAAAATTCGCGTAGGATCGCGAACTGGAAATGTAATATTTAATTCATTTTTAGTTTTCAACCGGAACATCTGCGCGAACCCGGGGTGCGCACCGACGACTTTTGGTCATTTTCTTTTTGTTTGTGAGGGTGCAAACATCCGGTCTATCGCTTTTGCTCGGTTGGTATCTGCACTAGTACATTAGAATATTCTCTGCTGACTTATTTTCAAATAAAAGAATCTCTCTATATAAGATAGATAAGGTGCAAGAATTTAAGTCTCATCAGAAGCTATTA
Organism: Ascarosepion bandense; assembly: GCA_037127315.1. Classification (NCBI taxonomy): domain Eukaryota; kingdom Metazoa; phylum Mollusca; class Cephalopoda; order Sepiida; family Sepiidae; genus Ascarosepion; species Ascarosepion bandense. The sequence continues at coordinate 567,582 of JBBBDQ010001737.1, forward strand.
TGTCTACTTCTGATTTATGCGATTTAGCTAATAGTTGTAGAAGGCAAAAAATAACCTGAGTGTTGTGATGAACTGAAAGCGAAACAAAAGCAAAATTAACAAAATTTAATTACCAGATATTGTTGAAAATAAATGAAATAGATTCTTTAGACATTAGTAAAAAATTAATGAAGATTATCAAAAATCAACAACAAATCTCGAAATAAATTAATTGTTATGTAATATCAGTGCCTCTACATGGCAGTGAATGCTAAGCAATACCCTCGGAGATGAAGAAGAGATAGAAATGTGATTCGACATAAGAATAAGATGAATGGAACATGTGAGAAACGATGAACTTTTAGAGAAAATGGAAAACAAAAGTAAAACATACACTTGTCATCAATATATTTTTGAGCTAGATAATGAAGAAATAAGGCTTGGAAAATTTGCTACTCACAAGAAAGTTTTATGCCATGAGTGAAATTAGAAAACAACGCATAACCTTTCTAGCTAGCTTGAGTAAATGGATGGCCGAACACGTTTTAGGAGAAAATAAAACGACTGAATTTATTAAAAGTTACAACTGACAGGAAAATGGGGAGAGTTATGTGTATCAAATTCCCGAAGGAAAATAGCTCATTGAAGAAGAAGAAGAAGAAGAAGAAGAATTTGACTCGAGCAACCAAAAAACATATTTATTAGGGTTGAGCATTGTCAGATACAATTTTGTAATTTACTTATCTCTCTATCTCTCGTTCGTTTTGTCTCTCTCTCTCTCTCTCTCTCTCTCTCTCTCTCTCTATATATATATATATATATATATATATATATATATATATAACATTATTAAACTGATTTGAACAAGAAGAAACGAAACTTTTAGGTTATTTAACACTATTATGTGAGTTAGTGGATGTCCGTTGCGGTGTACCGAATGTGCGTTGTGGTGCAGTGGATATCGGCTCGGAACGAGAAATCGGAGGACAGGGTTCAAATTCCAATCCTGAGGTAAAAAGCAATCGGGTAAGCTGTGGTACAGCGAAACAGACCTGTTTGCGGATGACTATATACTGTCGTTTGCAACTTTAATTATGTCGGACTGATTAGGAAAAAATTATGGTGATAGTACTAAAACACGCTTATAATTCCCAATACTTTTAATACGAAAAATTAAAAGAAATATATGTATATATATATTGGCAGCAACCTTTTAAATTTAATGTATTGTTAACAAGTGTGAAATCTGCAAGTCTGATCGTAAACTAGTAATAACCATTGACCAATACCAAAGCTCCGTAACGTTCGAAAATGACTAATACTAAGTGCGACTAATATGGAAAAACATGTATGTCATCCCTTATCGAAAATATCATTCGGTTTTGCTCAAATCAGCGGGGTTATTCTTGTAACCTGTACTACGTTTCACTCGTTTTGCTGATGTAGTTTGTTTCTCTTCATATTCCTACATTTCGTCTTCGTTGCCTCCACAGACGCTTTCGTAACTAGCGAGCATAAATAAAGAGGATTTTAGTTACTAAGGCAACGGAAATGTCATGCCATTCAACTCAGCTTCAGATACGCTTCGGCATGTAGGCTACGTCGAATCTATGTTTCTAAAGAAGGAGGCAAGCTGTGTATGAAAGTTACCAAAATTAGACTAGATTTCTCACAGTGAGAGTAATGATTAAAGAGTCGATCTAACAGACCATGACTACTGTTTAATGGGTTCGATCTTCATTAGTTGATCCACGCCTGTGACATTGTGAAAAAATAAATTTATGAAATAACTGTATGTACTAGAATCTGTAAATAAAAAAAAAGAATTACACAGAAACATATATGCTATTCTGCTTGCATGCAATGCCAGACTATTAACCATTTCTATGTAAGATTAGATCTGACCGATCCCAAGTGATTTTGAGATGGAATCGTTTACGCTTTCTAACATAGAAACATACATAAACGTAATGAGTTTTGAAAGTCTGGAACAACAATATTTGGTAAACATTCTCTTAGATTAACAATAGTCGTTTGCTATTATCTAGTTTTGTTGCTTAAAAACGTCACATTTTTCTATTTCAGTTTTTATATAACAATTATTAAATTAATGATTGAATAAGTTTTTAGCGAGGTCCACGACTATGAAGTTACCTTATTGCATTGTATGGCTTTTGAGCTTAACAATGTTAGCAAAATGTTGCAATGCCAATCATAAGTATGAATGTAGTTTATTATAGAAGTAAATGGTACAGATGAAAAACTTCTGAGTTGAAAAGACAAGAAAACGTTTGAAAAACTCGAGAGATCTTCCAATTGCATTTGTTTTTCAGTTAGATTGTTGCTGTTGTTGAAAATTCTCAAGTGATATGGTTTTTGTTATTTGGTAAAGATTTTTTTTTTTGATTCCGTAGCGCTTGATTCCGACGAAGGACAATGTTCCTCAAGATTCACAAACTTTATTCTCTTGAATCCATTTTTCATTATTTATCTGAGGAAACGGTTGGTTGTTTCGAAATATCTGATTGAGTTGAACGCCATGTACAATTTCTATCAGAGAGTGTTGATCTGACAAGGCTACGAACTCATGCTTTGGTCTGGTTTTGTAGCAATTTACCGTGTTGAACAAATGTATACCTAGCGTAACTTATGCTGTGTTTAATTTCTTTATCTTATATATTAAACTAGTAGTATAGCCCGGCGTTGCTCGAGTGTAATGAAAGCTTTAAAACCAATCCATGGTCCTGGAGCTCAGACTCTTTGGACGTTGGGACGAAAGACTAAAAAGCATTGGTTGTTTCCAGTTAAAACGAAACTGTAGACTGAAAGAAAAATGAATGGCTGTAAGTCAAATTTTGATTTCCTGGTATCGATATCAAATTTTCTGCACTATTGTAAGAACTACAACCTTGAAACTTTTGAATATCGTTTTTTATGTTTTTGTCTATGCGTGTATCAAATTTGATTAAAATCGGACCACTCCTTCTATAACCCGATTTTTTCGATTATCGATTTTCGATATTTATCTGGGGTACCACGACACAAAACCTAGCTACGAACACTTGCAGACGCTTATAGTAGAACTGCGTAAATTTTCAAGAAAATCGGTTCAGTTGTTTCGGGGTCTATAGGTAACGGACACACACACACACACAGTCACACATACACACACAGACAAAGTTTCATTTATAAATAAATTTAGATAATTTGTAACTGATTCGTCCACCGAAATATATGAAATGTATAGCATTTATTATTTTCATCTTACGAATTTTTACGATGTATTCAGTGTATGCACAATTAGGTTATCTTATTTCAATTTCTTATCATAGAGAATCTTTGAAAAAAGTTTTTTTTTAAATTCTACATGTTGGAAAAGGTATGCTTAATATTAATCGCATATCAGTTCTCTGCTTTATATTTATACTCGTGACAAAACCATTTACTTCTATCTCTACAGTAATTCGGATCATTTCGACGAGGTCTACTTGGCAGCTTGTCTTAAAATTGACCTACAGCCTGTGATTGTCGATGCAAGAAATACTTTGCTAATTTTAACGCTTCCAAAACAAAACATCTCTCCATCAGTCATCTGAAAGACACCTTCCTGCCACCCATCATCATGTTTGATACTAACTCTATGAGAGTAATTGATTGATAATTCTCATATTTACATTCGCTGCTGACATGAAGCAGAAAAATTATATTTGTTCGAAGAAAGTTGGTTGATTGTGTTATGTTAGATATTTTTCCCTCCTACATTTATCTTGCATATTTATAAATCTACCATTCGTCCATAACTTTACTATTGCTGGCATATGTTGTCAGGTGCTTCTGCTGTATATCTCTAGATTCTTGATAAAATTCAAAGAAGAATTATCAATATAATTAATCGAGACTTTAATGAATTTCTTTCTGACTTAATGTAGCTTTTATAGTTCTCTTTGATAGCGATTCTTCTGATGAATTATTCTCTATTGTAGCTAGACTTTATAAATGTATGCGCAGTGCTAGATTGAATTGGCTAGATGTAGCCGTAGTTCCTATCGTGAGAGTTCCTTTTCTAGCAATTCTATCTCGTGGAACTTTCTCCCAGCTTCATAATTTTCATCCAATTTTGACCATTTAAAAATCTAAATGGAATGTTAGTCATTAAACACTGCCTTGCTTCTTTCTATGTCCTTCCTCCTTAAGAATATTTTTCTTTTTTCATATTATTCACACATAGTAAACCATTGTCTTAGTAGCTTTACGGCTTTGCATAGATAAATGATAACTACCAATTTTTAGCAGCCAAACTATTTTGAATGTAGAGATATTATATCACAAAACCGTTTCCAAATAAAGCCTAGATAGCTTAGTTTACTCTGTACTTCTTTTTTCTACCGTGTCTCTTCAAAACGTATTTGATCATGGCCTTCCACATCTCCCTAAACCTTGTTGATCTTAACACTCCTTTTCTTGTTATCCCGCTTACTCTCTATTTCACAACGCATCTGTTCAAATCTATAAAGTATGTCATGCGTTACTTTCCCTTGTCTCTCTTTTTCTCTAACTGTCCCGTGATCATCAGACTCTCGAAGTCTTCTCATTAATGTCCCAAAAACTTTTTCTGATATCAAGTATCATTTTTCTTCTTGTGTCTATCCTCTCTAAAAATCTCTCAGTTGCTCACGTGTTAAATTCCTGGTATCCTCAATATATTTCTGTAGAACAAAGTTTCGGCTACTTTAAGTCTTTCCTTCCTCTTTGATGAGATTGTCCATCATTCTCTCTCATATTGACAATGCTGTACACTTTTCTTTGTTTTCAGCAAAATTCTTCTGTCTCTAAAGACTCTAGTCAGTTCCTGGAATGCATCCTTGGCCATGCCAATGCACCTTATGACCTCCGTATCGCACTTTCTGTCTTCTGTTAGATTTATATCTAACTTCTACACCTGTTTGATTTTAGTATCCCAAACATATAATTGGCATTTTGAGCTCCTCTTTTACTCATTACTATCCATTCTGTTTTCTTGTTGTTGGTATGTAGTTTTTTGCCGCTATTTTTAAATGCTTCCTGTAGGGAGTCTTGTGGATTTCTAAATTGTATTTTTTATAATGCAAACTTAGAGAACTGTTCTATTATGTGAATTCAACCTCTGTGAAATGATCGTTAATGAGATCTCACAAACAATAGTTGTCTAACATACGTGGTCATATTTACACTCTTTATATTATTAGAACAGTTGACGTAATCTTCCTTGTTATCGTCACAATGTTTCGGCAGATGTACGCCACGGCATTATTTAAGTGATTGGAATTTCGAACAGAACCCTCAAAGAGACATGATCAAGTGAATAAAAACGCTGGTTGAATCCAGTTACTTGAACAAAGAGTTGTGAGTTCAAAACCTATCTACAGCAGATGGAACAAAATAGTTGAGTTAAAGGGAGATAATTGATGCTGAGATATCAGGAAGAGGTAACGAAGATGAGCAAAACCGTGCGAACAATTTAAATAGTTTAAATAATTGCAGAAATATAGACAAATTAGTCTTATTATCGAAGGTAGACAACGTCGAACCTTGTTAGTATCTAGATAGTTGACCGCTTGGGAATATCACTTGCTGTAAACGTGGATGTGTCAGTGGTGTAAAAGATAACAGTTCGGAATTTTTATTCAGAGAGTTGAGTTCCAACTCCCGTTGACTTTGCTATATTCACTTACGCGCAAATAACATTGGGAAATGTGTGAATTCACCTCTTCAACCCACCAGCTAGGGGTTATTTATTAAGATGTGTATTACTAATAGTTATTATCACAAAACATCTTACAATCTAAAAAATAATTCATACCGTTAAATAATCGGCATAGTATTGATAAACCGTAGAAAACAAATCAGTTGATAATTCAATAGTAAATAACAGTACTCGGTCTTATACTCTGTGCCTTGTATTTACAAGACATTCACGAACATTACTTTTCCATAAATTTTAAAGAGTTACCTTTTCTTTGTAGCTGTTATCGATAATTGATATTTTCTTTTTACTATCCATCTAAACGTTGATGTGTAATTTATTTTGATATTTCCTGAGAATTTTAAAATTTCCCAGAATTCTTTCCTTGATATATCTTCCGAGAAACCTGAACTGACTTTTTCTGATACTAAGTAAAAATTCCTTAACAACTTCCTTGTCTTTAAATCTATCTTATTGCCCATATTCTCTATGCAAGTTATTCTTAGAACCATTCTCCAAAACTGTCGATTCAAGTCACTTCTTCGTCACGAACAAATTTGTTCAGCATTCAGGAGAGTTTTAATTGCGCCTCCTTGGCCTCACTCTCTCAACCGACCTGAAGTGGAACGACTACATCGAATCTATAGCTGCATCTGCTGATAGGAGAGTTTGGTCAATGTGTCAGGTCAGAAACTTTTTTCTCGTCAGAATCCATCTTGCATATTTATTAATTTACCATTCCTCCAGGCATTGAAAATTGTTACCATTTCTGGTTGGGTGCTTCTGCTATTCATCTTGAGGTACTTGGTAAAATCTAAAGGATGATCTGTGCCGTACTTGATCCTGATATATCAGCTCGGCTTCAATCACTTTCTTACCGATATGATGCGGCTTCTCTCTCTCTCTCTCTTTTCTACAAATATTTTCATAGCGGATTCTGCTTTGACGAACTTCTTTCACTAGTGTCCTGACCACATAAACTGGCTTAGAGTTACCACTTTTTTACTGTCAAAATAGTCAAATGTATCCTTCACTTCTGCTGTTTCAGTTTCGTTTAATATTCTACTCAGCTTCTGGAACGCGTCCTTCGCCATGCCAATTCACATTCGGATCACTGTGTCACACTTTTTGTCTTCTGTTAGAATACTTCACAGTTATTTAAATTTTTGTAACTGCTTGATTTTAATATCCCCCACCTGTATTTGGCATGTTGGCTGCTCTTTTTGCTGATGGCCATGCGTTCAGTTTTCTTGCAATTTATTTGTTGTCTTTCTTGTCACTCTCTTCAGTTACCTTCTGTAGGAGGTCTTGTAGTTTCATTTCTGTGTCTGCTATCAGCAGTGTATCATCTGTGTACCTTAGGTGGTTCAAAGTGTGGCCTCCGATGATAAATCCTGGCAAAATATCTAGGGTCCTCAAAAGAGCCTCGCTCTACTAGTTGAATAGGTCCTGTGAAAAGACTAAACACTAAGGATGAAATGAATGCAAGTATAATAGAAGCATTCTCCAACTTAAACAAGGAGACCGTCCAGGAGAGTTGCAGCAGATTCAGAAGTCATCTTTAAGCCAATGAGCATATTATTGACTAAATTTACTCTTTGATATTTCAAGACAATTTTATGTAAATTTTATATATATATATATATATATATATGTTAAAATGAGATGTCAGTATTAGTTTCATTTTTTGCGTAATTTAGACACCAGTTTATCAATAGCAATCTGTAATTATACCTACTCTTAATGATGTTCTCTATCAAGAGAAGCTTGCTAACCATTAAACAAATTCGAGTTACGCACTTCCACCACTTACTACATTAGATCTTAACCACATTTGCCTTTTTACAGACGGCAGCACTCCCATCCATTTACACATGCTAGCGGTTTACCTCTATCCCTCTTACATTCAGTAGTTTCCCTGAGTATAACTTTTTCCAAACCTTTTTTCCTCATTACAAATTTCAAAAGACGTCTCTTTCTGAATCTAAGTATGTGGCCATTTTTCCCCATTGTTATAAACCTTTCTCGATTATGATGCTATCAGTGTACTTCTGAATAATCGCATCTACAAATCTTTTCTACAATTGGGATGAAATGCGGTTCAAGACTTGGCATGTACTCTGACAAGTAAAGCCTCGAATAACGAAGAACATTACTAAGAACTCTATGTACGCAATACCATGGAGCTGCGGTAAGAAATATAAAGAAGAACCGTGCCGCCCACTTAAGATAAGGCTGCAAGAACACCGCAAAGCCGTAACACGAGGGGGGAAAATCAGGCGTAGCAAACCCCATATAGAAGTAAAAATATTTCAGCGTCCCCTGTGATATAAGGTTGATATAACGGATAGAGAACATCACTGAAAGATACAAAAACTTAAAGAATCAGTGCATAGGCTGTACCATAATAACTCCCGAAGCCAGCTAAGTATAGAAATAAATTCAACAGGGAACCAGTAATACGAAGTGCTAGAGAAAATCAATTACAAACATAAAGTTTGTAATAAGAACTCTGGTAAAGAAATGGTGAGTGAGACATCAGGTCTATAATCCCAGAAATTTATCAATGTAGTAAAATGGCCAAGTAGATAAGAGCGTTAGTTGGATTCAAGTCAATAAAGCAGTGGTGAACAAAAGACCTTAGTCAGTTAAATAAAACAGAGACATTTGTGAGTGGAATGACTCATGAAACGCGAAAAATATACCCCAGTAATAAAGAATTCAGTTAAAATTTTCAATCATCTGAAGAAGATCGATTCGTACAATGGCTGAAACGTCGTGAATATGGCAATAAAGATAAACACTGTAGTGCTTATCTCTACATAAAAAATGTAAATAACTTATAACCCATTCTATGCCAAGGAAGATGGTTGATAATATATAGCTGCACAGAACTCTCTTCCATTTTTTTAGACACAAAGAAAATAATTTATGTTTACTCTATTTGCTACATTTTACTCCTCAGGTAAAACACTTTTCAGATATTGAAACCTCTGTATTTGTTCGATGTTAACATTTTAACTGAAGCGGAAAAAAGAGATATATAAACTACAAAAAACTGAATGCACGTTAATCAGTGAAAAGAGGTGCCCAAAATACCAATTACAATTTCGGGATACTAAAATTAGACAAATGCAGAAATTTAAATACATGGGAATTGTTCTAACAGGCGACGGAAAGTGTGACACGGAGATCCAAAGGTGTATTGGCATGACCACGGATGCATTCCAGAAGCTAATTAAAATACTTAGAGACGGGAAGATTTTTCTTGAAACAAAGAATAGAGTAATTGATCGTTATGTAATGTCTCTCCTCCAATATAGCAACGAATGATGGACAACCTGATGAAAGATGAAAGAACGACTTGAAGTAATCGAAATGTGGTTATAGAAAAGGATACCGAGGATACCATTTTTTTTTTAATCATATCACCCAAGCAAGGCGGTAACACCACTGATGCGCAGGGGGCTACGTCAGAGTAATACGATTGGAAAAGAGAAAACCGGAAACCACACCCTAAACAGGGAACAAGGGATGAGCCTCTTCACCTGTTCAATAGATGTGGGTGGAGTGTGAACCGGGCGATAGTTTAGTCTATCTACTCCAATTGAAAAAAAAAAGAGTAAAAAGATTGGAAAAGAGAAAACCGAAAACCACATCCTAAACAGGGAACTAGGGATGAGCCTCTTCACCTGTTCAATAGACGTGGGTGGAGTTTGAACCGGGCGATAGTTTAATCTATCTACTCCAATTACTCCATGTTGCTTCGAGTCTGTCGTCTTTAAGGAAATCGTTCAGCATTCGCAGTCATGGAGGACAGATATCACATATCAGTTCACTACTATTTTCTTTGTTTCCAACGAAAATTTCCTGTCTCTCGATTCTGTTTAGTTTCTGAACTTGTCCATATCAATGTACCTTCGAATCTCAGGGTCAAAATTTCCATCGTCTGTCAGATCACGCCCCAGATATTTAGATTTAATGCACCTATTTGATTTTAGTTTCCCCAATCTGCAGTTGCAATTTGGGCTCCTCTTTTCGCTGATGATCACGCATTCAGGTTTTTGACTCTTACTTCGGGGAAAAATGAGCGAAAACCCAATAAGTACCTTTGGGAACATGTGGTTCACAAGACGAAATGATAACACAAAGGAAACTGAAAAGTATAAAGAGTTTATTACAATTTAATAAATAATGAGACAACGAAATTGCCCCGAGATAATAATAATAATAATAATAATAATAATAATAATAATAAAGACCATGAGCAAGATTTAAGAAAATCGCCTAAAATTATTCATGACGCAATCAAATGTAAACAGAATTTATTGATCTTTTGCAGCTACACTCGAATGCTCCTTCCAAAAATGAAAAAGTATGTTAAAAAAGAAAAAAAATCATTTATTTATGCATTTCAGAATATAAAAACACATAAGTTGATTTGCTAATCAAGCAAGTGTCCCTTTAAAGGACCAGTCTTTCATTAATTCGGGGTGCAGAATCCGAATTCCAGTTGAATTCTTTGCATTACCATTATGTGTAAATACCTAGTCTTATTTAAATTGTTGTTTTAACTATTGGAATAAGTTCTAATAAGTATACGATAGTTGCTACTGATTAGAAAAAAAAAACACACCCTAAATCTTTAATTATTATGGAAAGCTTGCTATATTTAAAAAAAAATATCCTCTGTCAGGAATCCGGTTAATATTTAACTAAACGAAAAATTAAATAATAAGGAACACGATAAAATAAGGTATACATCGTATTGTGTAGTAGATAAGATGCATTTTTTGTTGAAAGTCGTACGGTCAAAATCAGGCTCCCTACTACTCAGTGAAACCCTATCCAGGATAATATAAAGGGGATGGCCTTTTTTATACTCGCATAAAACTATGAATTAACTTTGCTCTTTTAGTAGCTGAGGTATTGATTTCTAACACCTTTTATGTGACTAAAAATAAACTGTCGCACAAAACAGCCTCGGGTATAAAGACATATAAGAAATCAAATCATACGAAGAATATCTGTAAAAAAACAACGATTTGACCAAATATTTTAATCATGCTTTTAAGCAGAATAGTAAGAGACAGTAAAATCTCATAGGAAACAGAGTGCTGGATTATTATGTGATAGCTGTCCTTCTGTATGGAAGTAAATGCTGGGCGATCTCATCAAGGATGAAGGAGAGGCTAATGCGGAAAGAGGGTTTGGAGAATCTGATACTGACGGGACGAATAGGAGGTAAGAGACGCAAGGAGAAGCAACGGGTGACATACTTGATGGACTTGAGCAGATGAATTGCCAAGCGGGTGTTGAGCGGTATGACAGGAAAAGGGGTGTTAAAGCTACAAGGGATACTGGGGTATGGAAGACCATGATTGCCAACGTTCTGAAGGGACACGGCATATAGAAGAAGAAGAAATACGTCGCTCACCTATTTAGTGTGTTTCTGTTTTTGATAGTAATACATTTTATCTGTTTTCTTTCAACTGATGGTTAATCCTTTCTTCTTGCCATCTTACATGCGGTTTTCTTTTTGTGTCTATCATTAACAACAGCAACATCTTTGTATTTTATATTGTTAAAATTGTGTCCACTAATAACAAAAAATTTGTTAGGTTCTCTAACCACCGTACTTGAAAATCCTTAAATTTATTCACAGTAGTTGCTTCAAACTACCCATTTTTCTTATCTGTTTTTATAATGCAAGAAGAAAAATGTTATGAATTCATTTCTGTTTTCCTCCTTTCACCATGGAGAAATCTCTTTTTATTGGGATAAATAAATAAAAACAACATTTCAATAAAATAAAAATGACTGAAATTGGAATATTCTTGTGAGAAAAAGTGTGTCATGACAAACAGAATCCTGTTTTTGTTATGATTTGACTGAAATAATTTGTACAAAAATTAAAATAAGGAAGTCGTTGAATCTAAAAACAAACATTATTCGAAGCTGATATTCTACTTTGCGAAAAGAAAGACAAATACATTATACAATATGACATTTCATCATCAGAATTTAAAGTTGCGACTCGATGTAGAATTACACAATAGAATTTCTTTGTTTCTTTTGTCGTGATTAACGCATTCTTTGATTCATCTATTCTCAGAATAGATTTTCTACTTTTTACCGTTTTCTTTCTGTTTAACTTCCTTTCTTTTTCTATGCATTGACTTCAGGTTACGTTTCTTTCTTTTTTTTATTTTGACTACTTTATATTTTTACTCTTCAGAATTACCCTTCTTTATTACTTATTCTTTTTTATTTTTTATTTATTTCATGCTAAGCTTCTTCTTTGTCTTCTGTGTATGCAATGGGGATCAGTCAGGTGCTACACGTGATACACGAAATATACATGACTGACTTGGGTAGAAGGTTATCCCGCACTAGTTTGCCATTACATTCTGCGTAAGACTGGCTGCCAGCCAAAGCTATAGAACCCAATCTGTCCTGTTATTTAATCTATAAGTGGAGGGAAAAGATAGATTAATACCTTTCTCAAGGGTATGTGTGTGTAAGTGAATGTAAAAAGTTCACCTTTAATTCGAACTCGGCTTCCCGATATTTTTTATTCCAAGTAGATAACCTCTGCACCACAACTCACATCATGCAATGAGGATACATTTGTTAAATTCTTTCGTCATTTCTTTTGTTTGTTTGTTTGTTTCTTTCTTGCTTTTCATTTTTCTTTCTCTCTTTCTTTCTTTCTTTCTTTCTTTCTTTTTCTTTGTGTTTCTTTATTTCTTTTCATTCTTTCTTAATCTTTATTCTTTCTTTTCTTTTTTGTTATTTTCCATTCTTTATTTTATTTCTTTAATTACTTTTTTCATTCATTTTTCTTTTCATGTTTTTTTTTTTTGTATTCATTCCTTCGGTCATTTTTCATTAATTCTACCTCATGACTCTTTCTATCCCTTCATTAATTTCCGTCTATTCATGACTTTTTATTCTATTTCTTGTGTCATTCTCTTTATTCTTTCTCTTTATTCGTTATTCATTTTCTTTCTTTCTCTTCATACATTATTATCTTTATTCTTTCATTAGTTCTCTTTAATTATTTCTTTCGATTCATTCTTTTTTTCTCTTCGTTCGTTCGTTCTTTCATTCTTTCTTTTTTCTCTTTCTTCTTTTTTTCGTACTGTTTGTTTATTTATTCATTCTTTCTTTTCCTTCTCTACAATCATTTTTTGCTCTTTATTCATTCCCTGGAATCTTTCTGACTTTCATTTTGATAGAAATGTGGAAACTGAGCTCTTTATGGAAAAATCGTGAACAAATCAACATTTACCCGTATGTAAAACTTCAACGGAAGACGGAAAATGTGACAAAAAGATCCGAAGATTAATTCCAGAAACTGAGTAGAATATTTCGAGACAGAAAAATTTCGCTAAAAACAAAGAAGAGAGTACTGGATTGCTATGTGATGTCAGTTCTTCAATATGGCAGTGAATGCTGGACAATATCATCAAAGATAAAGAACAACTTGAAGCAACTGAAATGTGGTTCTGCAGAAGCATACTGGATATAAAATGGGGGATCAGTTCCATATTCAAATCAATATATAAACTGACCCATCATTTTGTGGTCACAGCAGTTTCTATACATTTGTATTTCTGAGATCCAAATGCACAAGGATGCATTCCAGGAGATGAGTAAAGTATTAAGAAACAGGACAATTTCGCTAGAAACAAACAAGAGAGTACTGGATTGCTATGTGATGTCAGTTCTTCAATACGGCAGTGAATGCTGGACAATATCAAAGATGAAGGAAAACTCAAAGCAACTGAAATGTGGCTCTACAGAAGGATGCTGTGGATATCATAGATTGGGCATGTGAGCAATGATTAGGTTTTAGAAAGGATGGAAACAAAAAGGAAATTAATACTGTGCATCAGGAAAAGATAGCTGAAACTTTTTGGACGTGTGATGAGAAATAATGGCTAGAGAATCTGATACTCACAGGTCACGTTAAGTGAAAGAGAGACAGGGGAAAGTAGCGGATAACATATTTGAAGGGCCTGAGCAGTTGGATGCCAGAACAGGATTTGAGTGGCTAACACGCGAAATCGTGCTAAGAGCCACTAGGGATAGAGAGACGTGGAAGGCCATGATTGCCTATGTCCTGAAAGAACATGTTACATAGAAAAAGAAGACTTCAAACACTTCAAAATTTCTATGACTAGAAACAATCATCTCTTAGTCATGGAATTATTTAAGCTCTAAACACAGCTTTGAATTCATCAGAAATTAATTCTAAATGGATTTTAACAGCAGGCCACAATAACATGAACCAAATCACAAAATAAACAGAAGAGAACAAATAATTAAAAGACAGGAAGTTATGGAGTGTTAGAATTGCCACAAGGTTGCATAGAAGATGAAGAACAGAAGTTGTACAAAGTAAGTCTGCTCTCGTGTATAATCGTTTAGGCTCTCCCATAGAAATAAGGTATGGATTTTTAAGGAAGTTATCTTGGATTAATATGAAAGTCGGCTCTCTGTGCAGGGCCCGGAAATTTTTCCCACCTGAAACTATTCTGCACATATACAAATCTACCATCCGCCCGTGTATTGAATATTGCTGCCATATCTGGTCGGGTGCCCATGCTGCTCTCCTTGGGCTTCTTGACAAAATACAAAGGAGGATCTGTAACGTGGTTGATACTGACTTGGCAGACCGGCTGCAGCCGCTCTCACACCGGCGTGATGTAGCTTCCCTGTGCCTCTTCTACAAGTACTTTCATGGCTTCTGCTCCGATGAGCTTAGATCACTGGTGCCGCCCAAGCACGAATTTACACGAGATACTAGATTAGCAACTGGGTCCCACCATTTTACAGTTAAACAAATAAGATGTAACCGTAAATTCTACTCCAACAGCTTCTTTTCTCGCGCTTCCCGCCTGTGGAACTCCCTTCCACAAGTCTGCTTTCCCGACAGTTACAATCTCCAGGTGTTTAAATGTAGGGTCAATAGACACCTCCTATCACACTAATTCCCAACTATTCTCACAACACTCTCATCTACCCAACCCTCATTCTCGGTATCCTCACCCGCCTATCACCCACCCTCTGTTATTTCCTATATTTAACCAGCCTTTCTCCACTCTACGTAGCCCCCTGCACAGTAGTGGCAGTGACATGCCTTGCTCGGGGTGAAACGCTTATAAAAATAAAAAAAATATATGAATAGCCAGTTTTTTAATAACTTTTTATGTAGCTCTCTTAATCCTTTAATCAGTGCATTATCATCCTGAAAGATGGCATTTCCCTCTGAAAGCAATAAGTGAACCGTAGGATAAAGTTAATCATTTAAAATTCTAAAATATTTTTGACTGTTTATTTTAATAAATTATGCAAATACTATCTGTAAATTAGGTTAACATTGTAGTGATCATAAAACATCCTCCTGAAAATCATTCACACTGAGCATTGGTTTGCGGGAAGAAGCAACTTTCTTTTTATGAATTGACTAGTGGTTCGCTATATTCCGCGTGAAATGGAGGGTCCTATATGTGAGGGTTAAAACTGGCGGGATAAAGGAATGTAATTAGTGTGAGAACATTCCATTGCAGTAGCGAAAGAGCAGTAATAGGCTAGTGATGTTTTATCTGTGAGTAAGGTTTTAGGGTGGGAAAAGAATGTGTCCCTCAAAAGGACGGTGATACGCCAACAAGACAGTAAAGTAAGGAATAGACAGCTTCTGCCTAAATATGACATCTGTATTCCATTTTAGTCCTGATCTGTCTCTTGTAAAGTTAAAAGTATAGCAGAAGGAATCAGGTTCTTACCATTTTTTCATCTATCTTTAATGATATAATACAGGATCCGCTTGAGGTATCAGTTGAATTTAAGGTTTTGATTGCGGCTTTGTAAAAAAAAAAAAAAAAAAAAAAAACGTTTTTCAAATAAAATAATGCAGAATGGATAGCTTATCGTACGTTTTGTATTTTGAAAATGTCTCTATCAATATATTTTTAAACTCCGGAAAGCCTGTTAATCAGATCTTTCAAAATTGTAAATAAGATGTATTAAAAAATAAAAATAAAAACGGCCTCCCTTTCCCTCCATAGCAGTGTCTAAATATGCTTCTATAATCCTAATACAGACTTGTTGTAACTCAAATTGATAATATTTGCCAACACTTTATTTGATAAAGGAATGATTTGTCTTGTGCTAGTCTCAACATTCTCATTTTCTGAGTCACTTGTTGCGAAATGACTGCTTTCTTCATCAGTAACTTTTTAATTTGATATTAATAGAGATAGTGTATTTCTAGACGACTGTTTGATTTAATTAAATCGTTCCTATCAAATCGTCAAATGAATGTTGTTTTTAACGAGAAAACTTCCAGATTCTTTTATACGAATGCTAGCGACCCTCAGGCCTTTATCTTCGGTCCGACAATTTTTAAAATCTTCATCACTGATCTTCTCAATGTAATCAGTTTCCGAGTATGCATTTATGTAGATAAAACCATCACTTACTCCAGTCTCAATAAGAAATCTGTTAAAGGTGAGAAAGCAAACATGGCTGCTGCCCTTCAAAAAGACCTCCAATCTCTGACTGTATGGGGTAAAAAATCACTCGTAAATTATAATGTACTCAAACGAATATGCTCTCTTTTCACCATCATGGACGAATATTCTTACATACCGTTACAATTGACGAAGCTAGTCTCCTAGAGAGCATTACACTGTGCCACCTTGGGCTAACACCATCAACCGACCTCCAGTAGAACGACTCCATCAAATC
Source organism: Ascarosepion bandense (assembly GCA_037127315.1). NCBI lineage: Eukaryota > Metazoa > Mollusca > Cephalopoda > Sepiida > Sepiidae > Ascarosepion > Ascarosepion bandense. Next base: position 584,041 of record JBBBDQ010001737.1, read on the forward strand.
TATAGCTGCAGATGCTGCTAGGAAGGTTGGGTCACTGTATCGGAGCAGTAAATCTTCCTAGTCAGAATCCATTTTGCACATTTATAAATCTACTACTCGTTTGTGTATCGAATACAGTTGCCATATTTGATAGGGCGTTCTTGTTATTCACCTCGAGGTTCTTGACTTAATCAAAAGTAGGATATGCAATATTACACTAGTCAACACGTTTTTTGATGCCAAGAAACCAAAAAAAAGTTTAGCTAATTTCATGGTGCTGATTTCTAAAAAGAACTTAGATTTTCATGTTTTTCTTTGAGTGGGGGCAGGGGAAAGATGAATTTACGATTTTGGTTGATCGCAACATTTATTTAATAAAGGTCGTAGAAACGCATCAATTTTCAATCAAATTTGAGCAATATATCTCAATCACCCCAATAGTGTTATTGAGGCAAAAATATTTAAAAGAAGTACATATATTTTTCAATTTATCACCAAAATTCAAATTAACTGATAATTGCACTTTATCAGTAATGTTCTAATATGAGTATTAAGGTTATTTTTTAACATAGACATATACATAAATTTCCGGTAATTGCGACGATGTGAATGATGATCAAAGAAAGCTATTCCTTCAGTACATCAAAACAAAGGAAGGAAGAGCGCTACCAAAGACGGTTGGACAAAAAGAATGATGGCTGACTACTACTAGAGTATCTAAAGGGACTTAAATAACATTGAACATAACAGACTTTATGTTTTTATGTTCACGAAAGTTTTATTTCTGATGTTAGCTTATTAAACGATTTGATAAAAATATATTCTGGTCTTAGCATATTCAGTCACGTTATTTTTAAAGAGTTAGGGACTGATTGTTACTGAAAAATAGCAGTGGTCTCATTTAGCAAATTATTGTTTGTGGGTTTAAATAATAATTTAGAGGTTTCTACGATTTTACTTTGGAAAATATTGCCAGCGCTCAGTAAAATATATGCAGAAAACAAATGAAATATGCCTTCTTGCCCAAAAATGAGCCATTTCCCCACAGCAAAAGCGGTAGCTAATCAAGAAAAATTAAGGTATTTTCAGATTCAGCGACCTCAAATTGGTTAAAACAGATGTTTGTAGTGTAGACATCAATTTGTTGACAAGTGTAATCGATCCTGAATTTGCAGCCCGCCTTCAGTCACTTACACACCGACGTGATGTGCTTTCTCTCTGTTTATTCAACAAGTATTTTCATAGCTACTATTCTGGCGAGTTTTCCCTGATTCTCCGATCACACTCGTGCTACTAGATTGACAAGTAGATCCCACTATTTACTGTCGAAATAGCTAAATATAACAGACACTTCTACTTTAATAATTTCTTTTCTTTCACATCCTGTTTGTAAAACTCCTTTCTGTTCACTTGCTCTCCTGGTTGCTGCACTCGTCAAAGTTTATATGCAAAGTTAAACATAACATTTGAATCCATTTTTAGTTCAAACTTAATATCGTTAGCAGTATAAACAATCCAGAGTCTGTCCCTAGACTTTTATCTTTTTTCTTTGATAACGACACGGGAAAGGTAGGGTTAGACATAGTTTTGGAACATTAAAAAAACGTCCGGAGAATTCCTGTACAAGTTTACACAATAAATCAGGTAAATGTATTCAGCACTAGGACAAATTAAAAATAAGGATTAAGAATCCTTCTTCATATGTTATATTTAATAAAACTGGATTAAAGGGAAGATACTATTACAATATATATATATATATATATATATATATATGTGTGTGTGTGTGTGTGTGTGTGTGTGTGTGTGTGTGTGTGTGTATAATACATCATATGCTAAAAGTCTGTCTCCTTCTACAGAGCGCCCATGGCTCAGAGGTAAAATCGCCGACTGACGGGTTTCAATCCTGGGTAAAAGCAATCGGATGTCTAACCGTACTGATGAGCTGTGATACAGATCTGTCTGCTGATGACTATATATATATATATATATATATATATATATATATATATGAAGAAATGCAATGCTGACACAAAAACATATAAAAAACTTTCAACGAAAAAACGATGACACCCAATGAACACTGATAAAAACGCAATGCACAAACATATAAATAAGCTTAGCAGAAGAAAATATAAAACAAAAAAATCTTTGATATCGTCTTACGATGCTCGGAAAAGCACGAAAGGTATCTGAAAATGTATGTTCACGCATTTATCAAAATGAAAAAAGATTAATCAAAATAATATTGAACAAAACGTAAGATTGGTCTTCAACTATAAGTGCATTAACATGTACGAATACATACATACATATATATATATATATATATATATATATATATATATATATATTCGTACATGTTGATACACTGTGTCTCGCCACACTGATGAGCTGTGATACAGCGAAACATGCTTGTATGTAGATGACTAATACTTTATGCTCTCATTGCGATTGAGCACTCTAAAAAGTAAATTTTAAAAACATGTTCCACTTCTGCGATATATGCGCGACTCTTCCGAAATTAATCGAGTTTATTCGATGACTGTGTATACACTGCTTATATACAACACGTTAAAATTTCCCCTCTCTGATTCCATGTGTCTATGGCTTAGCGGGTAGCGTCTCCGATTAACTCGGATTAAATCGGTCGAGTTTCGATCCCGGCCAGAAGCAAGTGGGTGTGTCTAGCCACACTGATGTGTCTTGTATATGGATGACTAATATATTATGCTCTCATTACGATTTTCTACCTCAATAGGATCAATTTGCCTCTCGCCTAGTTTAAAATTCTCCTCTTTTGGAAAAGTATTATGAGTTTATCCCTTGTTCCCGGTTTAGGATCGGGTTTCATTTAATTTGAAAATCTTTTAATTCTCTTTCCCTCTCAGTAGATTAATGAGTCTTAATATAATTAATGAGTTTTAATGAGTGTTTAATATAATTGTTATAAAAGTATATTTAATTCTACCGGCCTGATTATTTACGATAAATTTTGTTACAAAAATATGTGTCGTTTGGCAGGGTTCGAACTTGCGACCTCTATCAACATGGGGAAAGCCACCAATTGATCAAGTGTGTCTTAGACCACTGGACAACGACTGATTCCACAGGTAAATTAAGTCAAATTAAGCCTTATATAACACAGTTTTCGAATCTATGTTGTTAGACGTCGGGGGTTCGAATCCTGCTGAGTGACACACATTTTCATGACAAAATTTATCGTAAGTAATCAGGCCTGTAGAAATAAATATATAGTACTCTTTGATTGTAAACAGAATATCTACTTAAATACGAATACCGATCGAAAATAATGTTCAAACAAATAAATTAAATATATATGTATGTATGCGTCTGTACAAAAATAAAAACATATAAAGTTTTATTAATATTACGGCTTCACTATACTTATATGTACAGATATTTTGTATATATGTATTGATAAAAGCGTAGAGGAACATAAATAAATCGGAGACAATAC
>JBBBDQ010001737.1:592500-752500 GCA_037127315.1 Ascarosepion bandense
TTCGATAACCGTAAATCCAAGGACAATGCTCTCGCATATAATATTGATAGATTTTCATCCAAGACAAGTTAAAAATATGTCGAATGCGTGGCGAAATCTGTAAATCTACTTCGGGTCGCGAAAGACACTTGAAGGTCCATTCGGGTGATCTTATCATTTTAATGTAATACATCTTCTTAAGGTAACCTCCTTTGTAGGTCACGTATGATTCAAACCATGCAACACTCTGTGCAGCTATAGAAAACATATTTATATGTTTGCAACCAATTCAAAGATGAACAAATTATAAAACAGCAGGAGACTGAAAAAATGCTGCAATAATCTTTCTCTCTCTGTCTGTCTCTCGCACACACACACACACACACACACACATACACACACACACACACACACACACATACACAAACACACAAAAGCGCAAACACACAAATGTCAAAAAGTTTAACTCTTGAAATGGCTACATTTTAATATCTAGGAGGTGTTTGAGAAGAGAACGGAAAATGCACCGCCGAAAAACGATTGAGATAGCGAAAAATGCCTTCTAAAAGGTAAATAATGTATTAAGAAAGAGGATAATGTTTTTATAAACAGAGAAATGAGTACTGATATTCTTAATTTAATATCGGTCATCCTATGTAAAAGTGAATGCTAGATAATACACAAATGAAGAAGAAGCAAAAATGTGGATCAACTGAAGGATACTGAGAATAAAATGGGTTTAGGATGTGAACTTCGAGGAAGTTTGAGATGAAATCGGAAATAAATTATCACTTATAATTAACATCAGAAAGAAACGGTTGAAATGTATAGGGCACATCTAGATTTTACTCCATTTTATGTTCATTTTATTATTTTATTTTTTAGGGGTTTTGATGATTTTTGTAGATTTTAAAGGTTAGTATATACCCTGGTTTATCCTCATTCTCTGCAGTTCCCGCAGTTGACAATTAAGATCATGTTGAACTTCATTCTCTGAAGCTCCTGCAACAGCTGTAGCTGTAGCATTTCTGCTATGACGAGGTTCACGCTGGGTTGCATTTTCTGAAGCTCGTGCTGCTGCCGTGCTGTAACCTTTCTGCTACGACGAAGGTCACGCTGAGCATCTTTCTGTGAAGCTTTTGTGGTAGCCGTAGCTGTAGCATTTCTATTTAGAAGAAGCTCAGATTGAGCCTCATTACCTGCCATGGAAGAAGTGTTTCTGCTCAAACGATGTTTACATTGAACGACATTCTCTAAAGTCTTTCACTTTTGCTTTCGTTGATAACCTAATTTGACATTAAATTTTATCACTGAAGCACTGGAAGCATTTATGGATTGTCTAAATGAACACTCTAACACAATCATTTTCAATTGAATATGCAGATACAATTGACAACTTGATGAGTTCTGGTACTTCAAACGTAGAATAATTGTAGACTATAAAAATATTGTCCGAAAATAAAGCTGAATATTTCAGTTAAATGGCACCCCAAATTAAGTCGTTTTGACTTACGTCAGTTTTGGAGTTACGTCGTTACTTCCTTTCAATATACATCTGTTCAAATACATTGATTACATTGATTCGAAAGAGTTTCGGTTCTTGATCTGCAAGTTTCCCGATTTTCGCATAAGTCGTCTCGGAAGTGATGACTTCGTAAATTCTAAGAATTCCGGTGATTTCTGGCGTAACCTTTAAATTGATTCGAAAATTTTTGCGTACATCAAAGTTTCATGTCATAATCAACAAGTAAGCCAATATAGGTTGAAACTGGAGTAAAGGTTTCGGGGGAGTAGGGTTCGTTAGAATGGATACAAACAAACAGACAGACAGACAGATATATCCATTTTTATAGATATTGTTTTCGGATGTGCTACTTCGAAGTTGATGAATTTTTATCATCGCGCTTGCACGCACACGTATATAGACACAGACGTACTTGCGCACACAAGTCCATCGCAATGATGGCAAAATTACATGAATTGCACTTCGACTTGCTTCTGCATCCATTCTATTCTTCAGATATGGCCCCAGCAACTACAGACCTCAAAAGAATGCTCCAGAAAGAGATTTCGCTGCAATGAAGAAGTGATATCGAGAATTGAGGCGTATTTTGAGGTCAAAGACAAATCGTTCTACAAAAAGATTTCTAGCGTAACCTTTAAATTGATTCGAAAATTTTTGCGTACATCAAAGTTTCATGTCATAATCAACAAGTAAGCCAATATAGGTTGAAATTGGAGTAAAGGTTTCAGGGGAGTAGGGTTCGTTAGAATGGATACAAACAAACAGACAGACAGATATATTCATTTTTATAGATATTGATTTCGGATGTGCTACTTCGATGCACGCACACATATATAGACACAGACGTACTTGCGCACATACTCACACAAATTTGTTCAGATATATATTTTTGGATTTTACTGGAATTTACGCAGTAGAGGTGGGGGGTGGATAAAGTTTTAATTTTTTAGCAACTAACCTTTATATATACAAATAAGACAAGGATTCGTCCTCACTTGAGATTTATTTAACCTCTACACCAAGTTTCCCCAGAAAGAGTTAGACATTCTAATTGTTTTAGTATTCGTAAGCGTCATCTTCACTTTATAAGATACGCCAACGAAAATCAGTTGATGACTGAAACAAAAAGAAAACTGTAGATACCCCTAAAAATATATATTGAAAGAATACGAGAAAAGTGATAGGCACCAACTACAAGATAGGTATAAACAAGAAAAGAAATCTAAGATGCCTATTAGGAATTAGAGATGTCAGCAACAAACAAGTAAGTCCGTGCCATTCATGATATAGGCTTGGGCGATCATGTCTCGAAAGAGATATGACTGACTAGGCATGATTTTCTGTGGTAAACTGGTTGGTAATCAAAGCTATAGAACCCAATCTGTCCTGCTATTTGATCCATAGCTGGAGAAAGAAAAAGAGACTATTACCTTTCCCAAGGGTCTTTGAGCATGAGGAAATTCAACTGGAATTCCATCTTGAGAAGGATTTTAACAGGATTGAGAATGTTATTCTGATATCTGAAATTGTATTTGATTAGCAAAAGTTGTTTTCCAAATATTAAAGAAAGTACTAGGAAACAAGATATAAGCAATAAACCAGTGTTTTTTATGGGATATCAATGTGGCAGTCATTGTTGGATAATCACACCTCAGATAAAGAGAAAATATCAGTAGCAAATATTAAATAGCATTATTGGTGCATTTGAAGGAAGAAATAGCCAACAAATGGAAGAAATAAAAAAAAATTCACCTAGATAATGCACCGTGTCACAAGTCCATCGCAATGATAGCAAAACTACATGAATTGCACTTCGACTTGCTTCTGCATCCATTCTATTCTCCAGATATGGCCCCAGCAACTACAGACCTCAAAAGAATGCTCCAGAGAAAGAGATTTGGCTGCAACGAAGAAGTGATATCGAGAATTGAGGCGTATTTTGAGGCCAAAGACAAATCGTTCTACAAAAAAAGGCTTCGAATTGTTAGAGAAGTGTTAGAATCAGAGTATCACCATGGAAGGAGGCTATGTTGATGAATAGAGTCGAAGTTTGCTTAAAAATCGTTGTTTTATTAGTTTGTTCTGTTTGTATCTGACCTGTGAGTATTAGATTCTCTAAGCCCTCCTTCCTCGTTACATGTCCCAGGAACTTCAGCTGTCTTTTCTTGATGTTAGGTATCAGTTTCTTTTTCATTTTTAACCTCTCCAAAATATTCGTCGTTGATCGCATGTTCTAACATGGTATCCTCAGCATCCTTCTGTAGAACTACATTTTTGTTGCTTCTCTTTTATCTTTGAAAAGATTGTTCAACATTCCTCGCCATATTAAAGAACAAACATCACTTAACTATCCAGTATCTCTTCTTTGCCATCCTTTTCCTGTATACTAGCCAGATTAGGCCGAAAATGGAGGACAAGCGATAACAACTTTTTCTTTCCAGTCTAGGTGTCACTTCATGATTTCATGGAGGACGCATTATTTTCCAGCGCACAACCTCTTTTCCAGAGACGAAACGTTGCAAGCCTCAAGCTATTTACATGAAAAATATTCACATAGCTTACACTCTAGTTCCATGAGTTCTGAACTTCATAGCTAAAAGCCGTCATACTACGCACATCAGAGCAAACCACTATCATTGCATTCGATTACCATAGTGAGAAATATGTTCCACGCAAACCAATGCATGATAGTACAGACTCACAAGTGGATCTCTTTTATTATAGTCTCATTATTTGTGTCTGTACGACAGCGTTTAAAGTCAGAATATCACGTCTTAACCGTTGTTTCCGACGGAGCAGAGTCCGAATAACACTTACCAAGCTTTTGCTTTGCTTGAACAGTGGTTTTTTCCTCAAAAAGCAATGTTTTATCAACGCACGAAATTCAGATTTTTCCATTGTTTTGAAAATTTGCAACAATAGCTTCACTTAAATAACTGTAATTTGTAAACTAATAATCCGTTTGGGCCCAACTTTTGACACGTGCTATTTGAAGGTTAGTACTTCGCAAAAGTTACAGGGATTTTTTAAATAGCGGCTCGGGACTTATTCAGTGATGTGTTGAATATTCACAAATTATTAGAGCATAATCTTAATCTGATCATTTATTTAAAGTAGAAAGAGGGTTGAACCGAGCAGAAAACTTATGGGGACGCCTGCTTTGATATCATGGGCTTCGGAGGACTGGCTGTTTGCAATTACACTTTGAGAAAGACTTTATATTTTTGAAGGTACTTCTATCGATTCCATAGCTAGCGAGCCTATGCAGAACTATTTTATTACACATCTTTTGAAAAGTCTTTGAGACATCTAATGCTATAACTCTTAAGCTGTGTTTGTTGTCTAGTGCGTCATTGATTTCTATGAGATATCAGCATTGTACCGACCAAATACTAACTATAGAATTCTTTAACATGCAACTGTTTTGTAATATTAGTCCTCTTATATATCAAGCCAATCTTATCAGAGTTAAAGAGGTGACATGATGGAAAAAGAAATATAGTTATACAGAAGGATACTGAGAATTCCAGGGAAGATAAGAGTGACCAACCAGGAAAATTAAAGAAAATAGTCACGAAAAACAAAACAGTAATACTCAGATTCCGAAGAGGAAGCTGAAATTTATTGGACACACAATGAGAAACGAGCATTTGGAAGCTCACTCTGCAAGCAGCTTTTTCAGAGATTTTCTTATCTCATACTATTTACCAACAAAGTTGAGGGATCTAAGTATGCGCTGCTATTTAAGAAATTACTGCGAATGGGGTAGAGACGAAATGGATTCACAACGATTCCTAGTGTATTGAGCGAAGTGAACTGAAATTCGAAATGGGCCCGTCAATTGCTCATTATGAGGCGCTATAAATACCTATATATCTAACAAAAGGAATGTTTTTATTAGACATAATTTTATTACTTAACACTTTATTTTTAGTGGATACCGTTTTTGAGTAGATTCATTTTTTATACATTTTTTTCGAGTGAGTATGCCAGTAGACGAAATAAACAAAATTAGCAAAACGGAGCGTTTGTTCAAACACGAGTATCTGGTAAATGTAAAGTTTGAATTAATACTATAGGCATACAGTGTACCACGGGTAAAATGTCAAGATTTTTCATTGTTAATTTTGAGCATGTGCATGTTTGTTTTTTTATTTTGTCGACTGCACAGTATAGTAGGGTTAGTTGCGCACCGCCTGGAACAAAAATAAACACACAAAAACACCATGTCGCAATTCACTCCGACAGAAGTTTAGAAACGGCATAGTGTTCTGCTTAGCATTCATGCCGAAAATTCAAATACAAATATTTTAGAGTGGCTGTGTGTTAATATGAGGATAGGGTAAAAGTTTCGGAAAGTGTTGCGTAAGTCTAGTGGTAATTACGAACGTACGGCAGCACAGAATATTTCTTCTGATCATTCAGATAAGAAAATAAGTCGAGAATCTGTTGGTGAGCGCATTAGACTCAACATGGAGGCCTACATCAAGTTACTTGAAGAGGTAATGCTGTCCTTGTTTAAGATGCTAGTAGGTGGAGTAACCTATGTCTAGCAACAGGACTCTATATTATGCAGCAAAAAGCAGGAGAACCCAGTCATGACTGTCAGATAATTTCGGCGATCACATCAACCCTTAAATCTACCCAAACAGCAACCCCGTTAATATGTGAAGCGCAGTTGAATGAGTGACGAACAAAACACCTTTTAATACCAAAGATGAATTGATAGCAAGGATTTTGACGGCATTCACCAAGGTAAAAGGGGAAACCGTCCAGTAAAGTTCAGTATAATTTAAAATCGTCTGTAGGTCGTGGATGAAGACAATAAAGATTTTATCGAATAAATTTGCTCTTTAGCATTTCAAGGTATTTTGTTTAATATTGTTAAGTATATCTGTTACAAGGAGATGTCATTTTTATTTTCGTTTTTTGCCTAATGTAAACGAAAATTTGTCAATTTTCAGACGCATTTCGTCTGGTGCATTTCATTCCTTAGGACAATGTGTGTGTACAATGATGCTACTACACATGCAGGAGAACAATAGATACTGCGATTATTAAAGTTTGAAATATTGTAAATGTTTTAGCTATATAATTCTATAAAATTATTTTTGTTTTCATCATTTTTGTTATTAAATACATAGCTTCTGATAACAGATCTGCCAAGAATGACGAAATATTTAAGAAACTAGACGTAAGTTTACTGAGGCTGGAAAAGCGATGAAGAAATTTCAAGATTGAATCTTGCGTTCAGATATGATATAGGCCGTCGCTGTTGACCACATTGTCCACTTTTATATTTTCATAATCTTTATCTCTGATATTGGACACTTTTACCCTTAAATGTAGTATACTGTAAAACTATATATATATATATATATATATATATATATATATATGGCCTATTCAAGTGTTCAAGTCCACTGAAGAAAACAATAGCATGCTTTTATCTCAATTCGCTGGTCTTGCGGGAAAGAAGCAATTCGCTTCGGATATATTTTGGTGAGATGAGATGCGGCTTTTGGAAAACACTGAAATGCGTCCTCGCCGTCTTTGCAAATCAACGCAATTCAGTTTGTTTTATCGGAGAAAAAATAACTCATGCCAAACTGACGTTTGGTTTCAGATAATCAAATTGAACATAACTCTTTCTCGTATGTTTAGTTCACTGGCTCTGTGTACGAAGGAATGAGAAATTACAGAGGCTGAACCACGTACATATTAAACCTATAAGTTTCCGATGTTATATATCTATCTATCTATCTATCTATCTATCTATCTATCTATCTATCTATATATATATATATATATATATATATATATATAATTAAGATTTTATTGTAGGCATCTGCTAAGGGGTTGCTACTGGCGTTAGTGTTAATAATTTGATAAGGAAGATATTTATGATGGAATTGTGGAATCGGGGAGTGTGAATCAATCATTTTTCATAGAGTCGTTTTTTAAGTTCCAGGACATTTTTAAGTATATGAACCAGTAGAACATATTGAAGAGAATATTCTTAGTTGCCGATATTTAACAGGTTTCCGATGAAGGCCTGAATATGGCAAGTGATTTTACATTAATTTATGTAACGGTTATTGGGGTCAAGAAGTGTCCTTTTCTTTCAGTGATGATAGTGGAGATATCGATTCCTCACTGATTCTTTTTAATGTTTAATGATGTTAATAATTAGGGACTCTGGAGGCCAAATAAAATTTTCTAACTCATTAGAATATTCCTTGTACTATTCATCTGAAACGTTAGCAGTATGAATTGGTGCATTATCATCCTCATAAAATGCTATTCGTTTGAAAAAGAGTTCTTAAAACAGGATGAAGTTGATCACTTAATATACAAGAATCAATGTAACTCAAAGTAGAGATTCATAACAGTGAAATTTTCGGCTATAGTTTTAATATCTATATCTATTTCTATCAATATATATATGTCACGTAACCTTTCTCTCATCCTCCCGCCCTCCCTCCCTCTCTCTCTCTCTCTCTCTCTCTCTCTATATATATATATATATATATATATATATATAGTAAGTGAATGAGGGAGAGAGAGAGAGAGAGATATCTTGAATTGGTTAGTTGCAACCGTAAGTTTTACAACACTTTATTCTATTGTCTTTCTCGTTTGTGTAACTCTCTTCTGACTTCATACTCTCTACTATCACCTGAAAAATATAATTCTGATTTCAATCATTACCTAATGTTTTCTATATTTCTTTCATTTATTGTTCGCGTTTTGTACTAATACTTATCTGCTTTTCAATTTCCTTAACACACAGTAACTTGTGTATATCATTCTGCCCTCCCGCCAACTAATAACCTACATCAAAAAGAACATCTTCCTGCTATCAGCCAGCTGATTGGGTCTCTTTCCATGACTTTCTTGGTGACATCCCAGGAATGAAGTCTTTAATCATCCTTTTTTCTAAGTGCGCCTCTGATACCTTCTCCTTTGTGAAAGGTGGCATCCCTTCTTTCATTCTATTCAAGGAGATATCAAGCGAAATCATATTAATTCTCCTCAGGAATCACCTTTTTCGGCTGTACCAGAGTATCATGTCTAATGTAAAACAGACGTCTTTTTGACTTTACTTGTAATGATTGCAAACTTAGTCTCAAAGAAGCGAAGTTACTGCTTGCTGATATAATGGAACAACGTATAGCATCTCGCATGTTCGGTTCTAGGGAATATTGGCTTCTCTGCAAGAGTTTGCTGGACATCAGAAAATCCTCAATTTCATCTATATTCAATCAATTTGAATTCATGGCAAATAAGTTTGAATGACTTGCTTGGTTTTCTCCTAGAAAGATGGCTCTACTGAGTAATATGCGCATAATCTTCTCACTGGTTTCCAAACTAGACTCTTGCAAGATGAGCGGGATTGATGGGATCCAACCCGTTGCCGTAAAGAAATATGCTCATGAACTAGATACAGTTCTGTCTTAACTCTACAATTACTACACTGCTTACTGCTTTTCAGCTAGTTGGAAGTCCTCCTCTGTAGATCCTGTTGGTAAGAACTCTGTAGAACATGCTGGACTGTGAAACTATCACCCTATTTGTCACTTACCGCTTTTCGATAAATTATTCGAAAGTCTAATCAATGCTGAATTGATTAAGCATTTTACTTCCCACGACCTACCCTGGAAAAAACAATGCCTTCCGTCTTCGCCAGGTCTACTATTGATGTGTTAATGACATTTACTTAATATGTACAATGATAATAACGGTGAAGCTCGTGCTGTGGTTCTAGATATCTTGAAGACGTTTACCAGGATTCGGTATACTGATCTTCTAAACAAGCTTCAGAGTTACAGTATTACAAGACGATTGTTTGATTTAATCCTGTCATTCCTGTCAAACCGTGATATGATAGCCGTTTTGAATGGACTCTTTTCCAGATCCTTTCACACGAATGGTTGTATTCCCCAAGGTTCTACCCTTGAACCTACGAAGTTTCTGATCTACATCAGTGATCTTCCTGATGTCAGCAGTATTCTGAAAGGTATTTATGCAGATGACACTACCTTTTATTCCTGCCTCATTAGTAAATCCGTCAGAACTGACAAAGGAGACTTGGCTGCTGTTCTTAAAAAGGAAATCTAATCAGTGGTTAACTGGATAAAGAAATGGATTTTAAATTTCATAACCTCCAATGCAAAACTGCTACTATTTAACCTCCATAAATAAACTGTTCTGCATATCGTCAGCATATTTTATGATAAAATTCTAGAGAGCTACACATTGCTCCCTCTTAGCCTCCAGTTTTCAACTGAGTGAATTGAATCGACTACAGAGACAAAATGCTGCATCTACTACAAGGAAAGTTGGTTCACTGTGTCATGGCGTAAAAAAAAAATCCATTTTGCACATTTACAAATGTACCGGTAGCCCGTGCATTTGTGACACCTTGTCGTGGTATAATGCTTAATAAGCTGGTTTCGTTAGAACCTGCTACATCTGAGTAGTGAGTATTACTGGGTATTATCATACATTTAACCTTGTGTCACATCAAAACTGTACTAATAATATCCTTTTATTGGGCACCTCGACGTGGTGTAATGGTTTGGAAGGTTGTCAATTACAACTGAATAGTGAGTTCGATACTTGTTCGGTGCCCCTGCTTCTGGTCTTGTGTTACATCTAAGAAGCTACGCTTAGAAAATCACCATTATCCTGTGCATTGAGTACTGCGGCCATATCTGCTCCGGTGCCTCCTTTGTTATTTAATTTCTTGACAAAATCCAAAGAAGGATCGGTAATGCAATCAATCCTGGCTTTGCATCAGTTAGATATCTCTGACGTGGCGTGACGTGGCTTGACGTTGTGTGGGTGTGGCGTGACGTGGCTTGACGTTGTTGTGGGCGTGGCTTTGCGTGGCCTGGCGTGACTTCTCTGTGTTTTCTACAAATATTTCATGAAAACTCTTCTGAGCTTTTACCCTGGTGCTCTGACTTAATGAGTTTAAGTGTGCTACTAGATGAACATCTAGTTTCTACCCGTTTACTGGTGAGAGAGTTAACTGTAGCAACCAATTATACTCTAACAATGTGTTTTCTGGTACTTCCTGTGCGTGAAACGCCCTTCAGTTTACTTTCTTTCCGGATCAATACAATATTCAAAAAAATTAAAAATGTAACGAGGATCGCCATCATCTGTCCTCTTGAACGTCGTCCATCTTTTGTTCTTTCTTCAATTCTCCCAATACTCAGACTTTTCCCTCTCTGGAACTCTTTGTGTACTAGTGTAATTGACGCCTTGCTTGGAATGAAATGATTTTTAAAAAATCTTTTAATATGCGATTTTTTTCGAAAATCTTTTTTAACACCGATGTGCGCCTTTCTTGGCTTTCAAATGAAGACACTAAAGTATAAATTCATGAAAATGTTTTGCAAAGTATATCGTTTGATGAGGAAAATATAAATTAATGGTACTTTTAGTTATATCAAGGACAATAAGCTCTGTTGCCAATCGATTAAGTGCCATACGTCATATAGGTTTGATCGATCATGTCTCGAAAGAGACATGACTTACTTGGCAGAATATTATCCCAGATTAGGTCGCCATTACTTTCTGCGGTAGAATGGTTGCCAGCCAAGATTATAAAATCCAATCTATCCTGTTATTTAGCACATAACTAGAGGAAAGAGTCAGGTTAATACCTTTCCCAAGTGTATTTGTGCGTAAGTGAATGCTGGGCATTCAACTGGAATTCGAAACAATCTCCAAATAAGATCTTTTGCACAATCTTCAATCTTCTCTTTATAAAAGAATTTTTTGTTAAATTTTATATTTAATTTCCTCCAAAAGCTTCATGTTTTCTGTTGCTCTGTGTAACTCAGTCACTTATATGACCGAGTTTCGGTTTTGTCGTCATTATTCTGCCAACTGTTCACGTAGATACGTTACAGAGATTACTCACAGTGCTCACTGATTCTGCGGGCGTTCATTTTTCTGTAAATGGTAAATTATCACGCATGATTTTCGTAATATTGATGTGTCTATGTCGGTATCTTGTTAAATGAAACATGTGAGCTGTATGGAATGTTATGGCTATTACTGCTGGGTTGGTTCTTTCACCTAAACATCCAAAACTTGTTAAATAGCTTTCGTCGCTGAAATAAATAGGCAAAGAGAAAAGGAAAGATACAGAAACACTAGAGGGACAGTTTGGACACTGATTTAATTTTTTGGTTCCAACAACCTCTTGTTGGGGAAATTCCTTCCCAAACAGTTTGGCACGTCTTTACCATCCAAAGTACAAGAGAGAAAAGAGATAGAGTTTTATTTTTGACACCAGGAGACCTCTCGTTTTGCGCATGCGTCAATAGTTTTTCCTGTCAGAGGACTCCTGGGAGATTTTTATTTTCATTTTATTTCGTACTTTTATTTTATTTTGTATTTTTATTTTATTTTGTAGTTTTTATTTTATTTTATATTTTTATTTTACTTAGTGTTTTTTTATTTCATTTTGAATTTTTATTTAATCCCTAGAGCTGTCACAAATATTGTTTAAGATGTTTATTAACCCTGTTCAGCTTCGTGAAGTGGCTCTCGCAAGCATCATGGCAAACGAACCTGACAAAGTTGGTCACTAAATGAAGGTCACTATTACTTATTAAGACAAATATAAAAAAAAACATCAATTTTCTCTATAAGACAGTGATTTTGGTAAGCCGAAAACAGTGAGTACCCACGAAGATTGATGAAAGACAGTCTCGCAGAATGGAGAGTCCGCTACTCTGTTCATCCCCACAAAACTTCGGTCCCTCGCTGCTTTTCTCGTTCATAACAGCAGGTTACAACCAAAACCAAATTTACTTACTTCTACAAAATGCTAATGATTGTTTTTCGTAGGTGACGATCTACCCAAAAGGTTATTTTTAAGCTAAACGTTTGACTGGAAGAATCTGCGCTCTCAGAAGGGACCTGATGTTTGGTCAGAGCTGCAATTTTACATTTGTTCCAGAAATGTCTCCCGTGTCACATTTACCGACTAATTTCCTTCCATGTTTCTCATATAATCTCTCATAATATTCTTAGCATTTGCCAGTATATAAGCCTCTTTTTTCATCGTCTTCATCTTTAAGCTCTCCATTCTATCATTCAGTGCTAGACTGTACATATTTGATAGATGTCCAGCATTCGTGTAGTCATTATTACCAGTGACTATTTGTCAGAGAGATTAAACTTGGTTTATGAATGGACATGAAGTTTATTGATTATTTGAGGAAAATCCCTCCGGTATATATTTATTTAAGTCACCCTTTGTTTTAATATTTACGCCATTTTCTCTTACACTATAGTACACAATGATAGCAGGGCAAAAAGTTTTATTACTGCAAACTAACCCTTCCAAAAAAATGAAAGAAAGAAAGAAAAATAAAGATATTTTCATTCCTCACAAATTATTCTCATCATATACATCTTATTTGAAACGCAGTTTTACGTCAAAGAAAATAATGACATGTCAGTTACATAAAATGCAATCTTTGCTGTACAAATCTAAACTTATTTATAAATGGAACTTTGTCTGCGTGTGTGTGTCTGTGTGTGTGAGTGTATTCGTTACCTATAGAATACGAAACGGCTGAACCAATTTTCATGAAAACTTACACAGTTGTACTATAAGTGTCTGTGAGTGTTCTTAGCTAGGTTTTGTGTTGACAAAATAATAATAAATAAATAGCGAAAATCGATAATCGAAAAAATCAGGTTATAGAAGGAATTTTCCGATTTTAATCAAATTTGATACTCATAGACAAATACATAAGAAACGATATTCAAGGTTGCAGTTCTTACAATAGTGCAGAAAATCCGTAATATATATATATACAAAAGGCAAGATGTTTGTGTGTGTGTCTGTTTATCTGTCTGTATGTCTTTTATAGAAATCCACAATTTTTATCCGATTCTCACCAAACTTCATACAAATATTCTTTAGGCTGAGTCCGAGCTCCAGGATCATGGATTAGTTTTAAAGCTTTCATTACACCCGAGTAACGCCGGGCTATAATGCTAGTAATAGTAAAAAGAGAACTGGACACTTTCTTTAGATATGGTGTCTCTGCACCTTCAAACGTTGTTTACCTGTTCCATTATTTGTATATGTAGGGACAATGATTGGTATTTGCAAAAATTAAAAACATCAGTGTTTGGTGCAAATCAAAGATTCTGCTTTGGCGACGGATTCATCAAGAAAAATGCAGTCGTAAATTCAACCTATTTTACCCAAGCACAAATCTATGTCCAAAACAAAACACCAGGACTGTCAATGAATAAATATTTGATGTTACTTTCAGTTTTAGGCAGTCTTTCACCAACGCCAATTCAATAAACCAATAGTCGTTTAATAAAATGCAAATCAACTCACCGTTTCTTGGCTAAGTCGAAAGAAAGGTTTCCTTGGTTTTATTAACTTACGTTTGTTCCATTGATAAACTAATCAATGTCTTAACATTTATCGAATTCGTGATGTCCTTCTTTTCTTAAAAAGAAAATACATATGTGAAACAGTTTTTTATTAACTTCCATTTTTTGGAAGCATTTAAAATAAATAAACGTTTACTTTGAAAATCCCACAGCGTGAAACAAGTTCTTATGTGCAAATTATTTGAAAATTATTTTTATATGTACTAAAAATTTTCTTTAAAATAATGTAAAATAGAACACTTTTAGATAGGTACACAAAGTAATATACAAACGATTATTCTAGATATTTTATAAAAGAAAATATGCGCTGCCCGGTCGTCAAATCAAATACATGCATTCATTAAAATAATGGTTTTAATAAATATATTCCGGATCAATGCGTATTTTCTTGCCATAGATAGATAGATAGATAGATAGATAGATAGATAGATAGATAGATATGAACAGACCAGGAGAGATAGATAGATAGATAGATAGATAGATAGATAGATAGATAGATAGATAGATAGATAGATATGACAGATAGATAGATAGATAGATAGATAGATAGATAGATAGATAGATAGATAGATAGATATGAACAGACTAGGAGAGATAGATAGATAGATAGATAGATAGATAGATAGATAGATAGATAGATAGATAGATAGATACGCTGTTTATAACGTCCGTGTGCACTTTAAAAATTATAACTTTATTTGTATTTGCAATTTTTTGAAAGTTCACACAAACTTTATGAACACATTTTGTGTGTATATATATATATATATATATATATGTATGCATATATATATATATATATATATATATATATATATATATATATATTAAGTAATTCATCGAAGTTTTTATTCGACCTCAACAGAAAGGACGTTTCGTCCTATATTTGGGACTCTTCAGCAGTGCGCATCCATTACCAGGAATCAAACCCAGATAGTTTTGTTTATTAAGCTGATGTTATACCAACTGTACTAAGGGCCCTGGTGACGAAGAGGTGACGAATTAAACTCGATGAAACGCCGCCCGTTCACAAATTCCGTGGTGAAGCTCATCCAAGCTCCTTTACTCGTAAGAGAGTGTCTCCCAGAGCCACAACTTCTCCAACACAAGCCGCTAAATCCATAACATGTTAAGCAGGTTGAAGCACAGTGATATGACAGAAGTAGTAGGAGGATTTAAATAATTATTAAGTAATTCATCGAGCTTAATTCGTCACCTCTTCGTCACCAGGGCCCGTGGTACAGCATCAGCTTAATAACCAAAACTGTCTGGGTTCGATTCCTGGTAGTGGATGCGCACTACTGAAGAGTCCCCAAATATAGAACAAAACGACCGTCCGGTGCAGTCTGCATTCTGTTGAGGTCGAATAAAATGCTCGATGAATTACTTAATAATTGTTCCAAGCCTTCAACTGCTTCTGTTATATATATATATATATATATATATATATATATATATATATATATAATCAATCTGAAGTAGTTTGTCACTTAACAGAACAGTGTTATTTTAGTGTTTCGTGAAGCCATTATTGTAATGTCTTCACTCTTCAGGGTCAAATGACCATGGAGAGTGAATACCTTACAATAATCCCCTCACGTAAATTCTGACTGAAATAACACTGCTTGGCAAAGCGACAAGTCCATATTAATTCTAAAACGCTCTATCTTTATCTTGATATCAAGCAATTTATGACAAAAAGAATTATGCTTTCCTAAAAAAATTTCTACCGGCAAACAACTGAAAAAATAATTAAATTTGGCACTGAATATCGTTACAATTTATATTGTTTTTAATGGATATTTCTACTTAAATCAATCAGTTAATTACGTGTCATACGCGATCCGTGATTTGGGCGATGAAAGAGACATGACTGACTAAGCAGAAGATTATCCCGCAGTAGTCTGCCATTGCTTTCTGCGGTAGACTGGTTCCCAGCCAAGGCTATAGAACCTAATCTGTTCTATAATTTGACCCATAACTGGAGGGAAGATACGGATTAATACCTTTCCCAATTGTATTTGTGCGTCAGTGAATGCAACGAAAACAACTGAAATTCGAACTCGGCTTCCCGAATTTTATCCACTGCAACATAACGCACATCCGCACCAAAATTGAGTAATGTCCATTAAAAAATCTTTTAAATAATAAAAATCTGTATCATTAATAAATAAAAAATACATTCCCTTGCTTCAAACACACACGAATATATATATATATATATATATATATATATATATATATATGTGTGTGTGTGTGTGTACAATGCCATGACTTCGGTGATAAATATAAATTCTCCGGGCAGATTACAAAATCCGTTCTATGCTGTTTCTTTCAATTCGCGCTACCGTACTTGAAAAACGTGCGAATACATAAGGCGTTCTTTATTCTAGCAAGAAAACCTTCTTTTTGGTAAAAATCCGGCCTTTGATTTTCAGAGAGAAATTGAGACTATGCGCCTTTGTCCTACTGGCCTGAAGATATACCGTCTCACCCACAACTGATCAACTACCGTTTTAGGCAATTCGAGCCGCATATGATGTCGTGACAATATCACACACATAAAGGAAAATAGATATCAGCAAATGCCATGCATATTTCTAAAGTAAATAGTTTTAGTGCTGCAAATATGATTTCGAATTAAAAATTAGGAACCTACAGAAATATTTAGGAAACCAACTTGAAAAATTTGAAGATTATTTACGTCAAAAAACGTTGTTGGGGTATAACAATAATTTGAATAATAACAATTTTATTTAAATAATAACAATTTTATTTTTCAAAGCATTTTTAAATACTAGAGCGAACTAGTGGTCATGTTAGAATTACATTGGTAAATAAAGGACTGTAAATGTTATTAAAACAACAACAATTAATTAATGTTATTAAAACAACAACAATAACCGGAATTAAACTATGGTAGAAACAATTTCAGGTTATTTGTGCAAAAGTGACTGCAACAAATTCAAATGGAATTCAAACTCTGCTCCCTGATTTCTCATTCCGAACCGATAACTATTGAATCACAACGGATATATACAGAATATAGAACCAAACTGATAAATCAATATGTATTTAGAAAATACTCAGTCTTAGCCTAAAACGTTAACTTATCGAATTTCCTGGTTAAAATTGTAACATTGTGTGGTCAAAATAACAGAGAACCAATTAAGATTAATGATCAGAGAAAAAGATATTTCCCAACTAAAAAACAAACAAAAAATTACGAAGCAAAACAGCAAAAGAAGTTGTTGGAAATACATCGTATATTCTAAATACGATATATCTGATAGAATAAGTAGACGGTCACAAGTCCTAAATGAAATACGAGAAAGAAATTTTCATTAACTCGTGAATTGACGAATCAGCACCTAGTTAGAAGTCGAGCTTTACTGTAAACAAAATATTAGATCAACAGTTACATATATTGCAATCGATAAAATACAGACAACACATAAAGAAAAAATTACGGACTTTTACTTTTTATGGTTTCTTCCACGGAGATATGAATTTGCACAAAAGAAATCTCCCTCCAAAATCTTTCAGTGTAAAATTGCGCCTTGTAGGAACGATGCTTGAAAATTCTCTCACATTCACTTATCCCTCTCCCTCACTGAGATTTCCCATTTGGGAACAACAGAAAGCTAATATAAAGTATACGCGTTGTGTTATTAAGAATACAAAGAAACAAACTTTTTCCTGAAAAAAAAAGGGCTGACATTGGTCTGAAAAAAGAGCATCGGAGATTAATGTAGTCTTCAGTCGACTCAGCCCAATACACATCAAAGCATCTGTTTATAGCGCCTGCAAGGGGATCCTTCCAACCATTCTGAGAATTACAGTCACTTATTCGTCTCTATAAAGTAGTTTGTTCATGATCCGGAGTCTTAACACCTTAAAGAATAGATTGAAGAAAAAATCAGCCACATGGCGATGGACTTTAAAAGAGGGAAATAAATTTACGATCGAATAGACACATTTTCATCGATTTCACATTGTTCCGCGATTAATCTCCTGCAACTTTGTTAACTGGATCGCCTGTCTGTCGAACGAGGAGTTTAGTGATATAATGCTCTTATCTAACAATAGAAAACACAATGACAACTCATCAATAAATCTGCTTAATATTTCATCTCCCTTTAGTGTGTAGGTGATAACGACTCGCCACTGCTTCCTATTCCTTGTAGCTCTAAATGTCACTTGTATCCTTATCATTATTCCCTGTCTCTGCTCGGCCATATATTTACACAATTTTTTTAGAAGAATCTTTCGTTATTTCTATGAGGTAAAATTCATGTAGATTTCCTGAGTGATACATTCTCCAAACTCTAAGTGCGATTCCCAGAAATAAAAGGATTAAAACATCAGCAGTTGGTTAACTACTGAGGAGTTGCAGAAATTTGGATAAAAGAAATAAGAAAAGATAAAAGCATAGATATTTTTGGACTCGATCTAAAAAAGCATGTAAAAACTGGACATTTCTATATTAAATGTGTTAGAAAAAACCCATTTTCAGTTTGATATAACTTGTAGATCTACATCAGGAGGGAAGGAGCCATCTACTTACTTTAGTGGTTAGGGCTAGCAATGGATTGTATACATGTGTTCAATTTGAGGTCTTATTTGAGTTTAAGTCCTAATATGCGTTTGAGAGAACATCGGTTTATTTTGATAGACCAAAATTCAGGGTCTGATTGCAGACAACGGATCGTTACTGTGTCAGAAGATTCCTTTCACCAATAGTACAACAATTACGTAATATCAAAAAATTCCGCCTGCAGCTGCATTTATGGGGCACATGAGAAAAAGGTTCTTCAGGTTATTAAATAAAAATTAAGTAAAATATATTTCAAAATTTCTATATTTTCACACTATTTACATTATTTGGACTATTGTCCTCATCTTTGTTGCCATCTATATGACATTTTGACCGCTGTACGCTCCAGCCTTCTTCAGGTGCTACGATTTTCGAACCGAACACTTTATTATAATCACAGTGATTGTAATAAAGGGTTCGATTCGAAATTCGTAGCACCTGAAGATGGCCGGAGAGTACAACAGCTGAAGCGTCGTACGAATGGTAACAAAGATGAGGACAATAGTTCGAATAATGTAAATATTATAAATACTACCTTATCTCAGAAATATAAAAAAAAATCTATATTTTTGCCAAGTGATTTGAACAAATTATTCACTATTTTCATTCCGCTATTGGTGAAACAGAAAATGAAGAGGGCTTCGCATAACGGACACTCTACAGAATTCTAATAAATTCAGTGGAAATCAGTTACAGTTTCCTAACTGGTTTCTGCATGTCTCATTCCATATGTACCACTTGAAAAGTTGAGATCCACCTTAAACAAATTCACGCCATAGGTATATTCTTCTGCTCTGACTGTCTTTCATCGTCAACCAGCTAAATGACAGGGGCATGTTGCAGTGAAAATGGAAGCTTTTAGTCCTAAATTTGTAAGTTGGCTGTGAAAGTGATCATCAACGTTATCATCATATAGGGAAGAGATCATCAAAGATGAAATATAATTCTTGGATAGGAAATAAAGCCGAAGACAACTTCCACTCGATTTTATAATTCTACTTTATATGTTTCTCATTAAAGGATGGCATAATTTCTCATTTCAAGTCTTTTAAGTTATTCAAACAATTTTTTATGCAGAAAAATTATTGAGGTTATATCAAGATTTACAAAGGATATAGGTCTACAGAAGATATCAAAGTCTGACAAAGTTGTTTAAATTCAGTCATTGTAAATAAGAACGAGTTTTTTTTTTGTTTATTATTAATTACACTATATTCAGATTGGATGTGCGTTGTGGTGCATTGGATAGCGGCTCGGAACGAGAAATTGGGAGCCGAGTTCGAATTCCAGCTGGATTCATTGCATTCACTTACACGCAAATACACTTGGCAAATGTATTAATCCGTTTATTCCTTCCAGTTATGGGTTAAATAACAGGACAGATTGGGTTCTATAGCCTTGGTCGGCAACCAGTCTACCGCAGAAAGCAATGGTAACCTACTGCAGGATAACCTTCTGCCCAGTCAATCATGTCTCTTTCGAGACATGATCGCCCAAGCGTGTATCACGTATGGCAATTAAACTGACTGAATATTCAGATTATTGTATCTATAAGTGTTGTTGCTAACACGACGTTTCGAGTGGTGTGTTTTCCGGCCCTCTTCAATCTGGATATCCTCCAGGGAATTTTAAACATAACTTAACAAGTGTAGGAGGTTCTCGCTCCTCTGCTGGTGTTAGATCGTCTAGTTATTAAGTTTATTTAGTACTAAAATTTCGTTATCCTATTGTGTCGTGTGCGTGCTCTTTACGGGTTCACCAAATATGTAGGTGTGCGTCGAGTATGTCTAGTACAACCATAGCCGACAATCCCAGCATTTAAGGATATTATCAATTTGTTGAAAAAATATGAGAGAAATTTTGTTTGCTAAACATTAATAACATAAATGTTTGAGAAGAAAAAGAATGTTCAATGAGAAAAATATATGTAATTGATTTGCAAAGTGAAATGTTGAGTTTTTAATTCGTTCAACTGAGGTTTAGAGTTTATGGTTGTGTAGTAGAAGAATGTAAAGTCTTCTTATGTTCCTTCTTCCTTTTGGTAGGTCGGTGACAGAGTGAGAGAGAAGGTAAAACAAAGAAAATGTACTTAACGCGTCCTGTTGTCGTTGCTCTCTTTATCGGTGTGGAGTGAAAACGAAAAGAAAGTTGGAAGAAAAGGTCGAATGAATCTGTGACGTGCCCTACGTCCGGGTGGGGTGGGGTGAATTTTCTTTTGTTACATTGCCACTAGGTCTGTCAACAAAACGCTCCTATGTCGCTCCTTATGTGTGAAAAAAAAAACGTTGGACTGGCTTCATATGAATTTTCGATTTTCTATCCAATTCGAAACTAGAATTTTGCTTTTCACACTGACTTGTGAAATTTGCTTTGATCTGAGTTTTTTCAAAACGTCTTTAATCGTTTGAATTCACTTTTGAGGGCATGCAATTTTACTTTGTCTGTTATATTTGGGTCTTCCAATATGCTTTCAGTCATTTGAAACCAATTTTACTTTGTGTATTTTAGTTAGTTGATGGATGATATAGGTTTTGTATCCAATAATGATCATAGGTTTGGCTTATAGCCGTGGGAAGTAGTTTAACCGAGGAATCCAATGAGATACGATTTTTTTTATTAAAGCTAAATTAATTTTGGTTTTGACAGTTACATGCGATTGTGTCATTCTATCAAAAATGGATGACTGTAAACTGAAAGAAAGTCTCATAGAACATTTGAAATTTAAATTAAAATTTTCTTAGAATGCGTAAACTCAGCAACTATACAGTTGTCCAAGTTGTATGCTAATTTAGAAATATCTAAACTTATTTATAAACGAAACTTTGATTCTGTGTGTGTGTGTGTGTGTGTGTGTGTGCGTGTGTCTGTGTGTCTGTGTGTCCGTTATCTATGAATTCCGAAAGGGCTGAACCGATTTTCTTGAAAATTTACACAGTTGTGCGTCTACGAGATAGGTTTTGTGTCGAGGTACCCCCGATAAATATCGAAAATCGATAATCGAATAAATTGGGTTATAGAAAGAGTGGTCCGATTTTAATCAAATTTGATACGCTCATAGACAAAGGCATAAGAAACGAAGATTCTAGGTTGCAGTTCCTACAATAGTGCAGAAAATTGATAATGTATATATATATATATAACGGTCATGTCACGTTGGATACACCGGTTCCCGCTCGATCACCGAAGTTAAGCAACGTTGAACCTGGTCAGTACTTAGGTGGGTGACCACTTGGGAATACCAGGTGCTGTTAGCATTCACGGATGTGCGTTGGGGTGCGGTGGATGTCGGCTTGGAGGGGGAAATCGGTGAGCCGAGTTCCAATTTCAGTCGGGCACGCTGCATTCACTTGAGCACTGGTACCCTTGGGAAAGGTATTAATCCGTTCGTTCCCTCCAATTATGGGTTAAATAATTGAGGTCTGCTGTTCGTGCGATTTGTGGCAGTCATCTGCACCAATTGTTTGTTATCAGCAGTTCCAAGAAGTGTGGATGGTACTACACAATGCCTTCACCACTATAAACAAATCTCTGTGTGGTTGTCTTGCTGGAAAAAGGTTGGACCCTCATACGTTGAACGCGACGGGAGAATCCATTAATCCATTATATATATATATATATATATATAAGGCAAGATGTGTGTGTGTCAGTTTATCTGCCTGTATATCTGTATTTTTTTTCAGCCCTTTTATTTTAGTTTTTGCTTCGGGTTTGTCTCGAAGTAGGTATAATTGTAGTTCTTAGTCTCAGCCATGATACCATTTACTCAGAGGACTTATTTAGACTTCAAAATTCAGTTTACCACAAAAAACGTATTTGATATCGATACGAGGAAATCAAAATTTGACTTACATCCATTCATTTTTCTTTCAGTCTACGGTTTCGCTTTAACTGGAAACAACTATTGCTTTTTACTCTTTCGTGCCAACGTCCAAAGAGTCTGAGCTCCAGGACCATGAATTAGTTTTAAAGCTTTCACTACACTTGAGCAACGTCGGGCTATACTGCTAGTTATTCCAATAAATATAGGAAAGTTATTTCAGTCGATACGGTACTAATGAATTAAGTTTTGAAATAACATATCCTGTACAAAAGAATATAAAATATTTTTAATTTCGCAATGCCTTATTTTATTAGTTTTATTGATTAATACTGTAAAATTATATTTTGCTAGTTATGTTTTCACAATGAAAGTTATTAATAGTCTAAACATTTTAGTATAAATTTATAAATAAGCATAACAAATAATTGAAGCTTTTGCATAAATCTACCGTTCGTCCATACATTCTTATCCAAATCTAGTGAAGGATCTCTAATATAATCGGTCCTGACACTTTCTCACTGACGTCACGTGGCTATCTACTGTCTTTTCTACAAACATTTTCATGGCATCTGCTCTGATAAGATTTTTTCTCTCTCGTGCTCATTCTACATGAATTTAAGCGTGCTACCTAATTGGAAACAAAATGCTGCTTTTCTATGTGATATCCGTCCTTCTGTATGGAACTGAATGATAGACGATCTCAACAAGGATGAAGAAGTTGCTTGAGACAGCAGAAATGTTGTGTTACAGAAGGATGTTGAGGATACCATGGACTGACATGTGAGCAACGATGAGGTGTTGGATAGGATGCAAACAAAAAGAAACCTCAACATCAGAAAGAGACAGATGATGTTCCTGGGACACGTAGTGAGGAAGGAGGTCCTGGAGAAATTGATACTCACAGAACGCATAAAAGGAAAGAGAGACTGGGGAAAGCAACGCAGGACATACTTTAGATGCTTGAGCACATGGATGGTAGAGCGGGGTTTTGGAAATCCATAATCGCCTACGTCTTGAAGAGACCCGGCCCATGAAAAAGAAGAAGACATGATTAGCATCACGTTTTACTGTTTTACTGTCAAATAATCTAGATGCAACTCTCACCGATTAGTTTTTTACATTCCTTTCTCCCTGTCGAACTCATTTCCGATTTCGTAATTCCCTCATAACTATGGTCATCAAAAATTTAATGCAATATGAATAGCCATTTTCCCTCTACTTGAATCCTGTTCTTTCCTCAATCCTCCCGATTCTTAGTCTTCTTATTCTTTTTATTTTCATTCCCTGTAAATAAAGATTTTCCATAAAGTTCGTGTGAACTTTAAAAAAAATTATAACATTTATTTGTATTAATCGATCTTATTGAGGTTTCTTAGCATTCTATCATTTTCCGTCTTTCAGGAATTAAATATATAAACATTGACCATAGTTTTTTTTTTTCGAACGCTTTCAGCGAGTGCTTTAGCAATTCTTAATACAACACCTTTGCGAATAGCTATAGCACTATCCGAAATCACTCAGAATAATACAATTTATGGATAATTTTAATAAACTTTAATTTCTGAAAAATGAAAAAATATTAGAATTTTAGAAAAACATAATGACAGATTGATTAAACCATCCTTATATGCTATATTCAATAAATATAAAGGGTGTTCATAAAGTTCCTGTGCACTTTAAAAAATATATAACTTTATTTGTATTTGTGATAGAAATAATGTGTAAATATTATATAAAATACCTAGTTTTAAGTATAGCTTTTGAATAATTCTTTACCACAAAATTTGAAACAATTTTTAGATAAGTAAAAATAATTTTCTTTTTTTAGAATCAATTTGGTCTATGGCTTCAACTTACATGTGGAAACAATTGTATAAGCAACCAAACATAGTTCACTGAAAGATTTGAAAGCTAAAACAACTAATGCGATTTCAGGCATTACTGTAAATCAGTTGGCAAATGTTTTCGTGAACTGCAAAATCGTATTACCCTTTTGTATTGCTAATGATGGAAGACATGTTTAAACGTAAATATAATTCAAATAAAACCTTAAAAAATATAGATTTACATTTCCTAACCCGTTTTACAAATTATTTCTATCTCAAAGAAAAATAAAGTTATAAATTTTTTAAAGTTCACACGAACTTTATGGACACCCTGTAAATAGAAATAAGAAAAAGATTTTGTAGAAAGAGTTGTAAGACAAACATGCGTCTGTTCATGAGACTTTTCTCAAAATTTACAGTGAGATGTTTCTGAGATAATAGGAAAGCCTAACATTATTCATTATTAGAGGCCAGAATCTTAACAACATTAGATATGCAGATGACACAGTTCTTTTAACAGAGACATAAAAATTAAAAACCAATCTGCCACAGAAAAAAAAGACAGAAAAACGAATGAATGGGAATTACAGACTGAAGATGCCAAAACCAAGCAATTATATAAAAAAAACTATCTAGGAAATGTTTTTACAAAGGAAGAAAATGCGATACTACAATCCAAAGGCATGTTGGGATACGAAAAGTAACCTCCCAAAAGCTAAACAATGTACTAAGAAACAGAAAAGTTTTATTAGAAATAAAGAAAAGAATGTTGAACAGTTTCGCAATATGGATCCTAGTTTGAATCCCATTTGAATTGATTGCATTTATTTAAGCGCAAATATATTAATCAATCTCTTCTTGAGGAAGATATTAATCTTGGAAAATATATTAATCAAACTTTTTTCTATTCTACTATGGGTAAAATACCAGGAGAAATTAGGTTCTATAGCCATGGTTGCCAACAAATCTAACTCAAAAACAAATGGCAACGTACTACAGAAAAAATTGCTGCCTAGTCAGTCATGGATAGAAAGAGACATAATCGCCCAAGCGTGTATAACTGACTGGTTGGCTGACTGACTGTTTGACAGTGAAACTTGGACAATATCCTGAAAGAGAAAGAAGAGACTTGAGTCAACATGCAGAGAACACCA
Organism: Ascarosepion bandense; assembly: GCA_037127315.1. Taxonomy (NCBI): domain Eukaryota; kingdom Metazoa; phylum Mollusca; class Cephalopoda; order Sepiida; family Sepiidae; genus Ascarosepion; species Ascarosepion bandense. The sequence goes on from JBBBDQ010001737.1 coordinate 617,849, forward strand.
AGGACAAAGTTTAATCTAAATGCAAACAAAATGAACACATTGTTAACGTCAGAAAAAAAGCGTTGAAATTTCTAGAGCATCTATTAAGAAAAAGAAGTTTGAAAAATATAACACTCACAGAACAAGATGAAGGCAAGGGGTACACAGAGAAGCAGCGTATAACCTACGTAACGTGATTGTGTAATTGGTTGGTAGAACATGTATTAGGAAAGTTAGATAATGTACAACATTTACTAAGAGCTAAAGGAACAGATAAATGGGAAGAGCCATTATTGCCTACGTACTAAAATTATACAACGCATACAAAAATATGCAATGAAACTAGATAAAGCAACTAGAACATTCTGATAAATAACCTGTTGCGAATGTATAACAGAGAAGATGGAAGTAGAATTTTAAGAACATTGGCTAACGTTCTAAAAATTACGATAGTAAACAACACAAAGATAACCGTGTAATTTCGGCGAAGAATTACAAGAGAACTAATTTCTGAACAATAATTTTTAGTGATTAATGTATACCTTCATTGGATTGGACTTGACGGCAGTTTTACCGGACAGATCATTCATTGTCATAATCATTTTGTAAGACTTAGAAGTCGATGGTCGTGGTGGGGTTGTCTATGGCTAATATCGTAAACTATGAAAAATGTAATAATGCCAAGATAAATGCCGATAATCAATATAAATTCATGGATAAGCATTTATTGAATGACATAACGTAGAAATTATATTCGTGCAAGACAATAGTCGTTCAAGTTATCTAAATCTGACGATTATACATATTATTAAAAATTATTCTGCAACATCACTTAATTACCATCAGCCTTTCCATATATATTTAATCCTATCTAAAATATTTGTATATAATGAAAAAATGGGACAGGAAAGAATAATTAAACATCGTCATAAAAAAGATATTTAAATTTGAATAAATCCAACTTCCGTGGATTTATCCAGCTTTAAATTTATTTTTATCATTTCAATCCAAGAAAGGCGATAAAATCAATATGACGTAAGGAGGTTAATTATAGTGTTAAATACAGTGAATTAACAACGAGGTGTGTGTGTGTGTGAGTGAGTGAGTGAGAGTGAGAGAGAGAGATGTCATTAAAAGTCCATGATTCAAGAAAGTTAATGCGAGTTTTGATGATGCATTTACATCTAAATGGTTCGTAGATGAAAGGAAAGCCAAAAGCCAGATGAGAGAAGACATTGTCAGAATAAAACTTACGCATACACTTCGAAAATTCAACAGTAAAATGACGAGACCTAGCTGTCAGTCTAGTACTGCGCTTGAATGTATGATGTCAAGGTATCAAAGAGGAAATCAATTATTTATTTTGAACATGCAAAAAAGAGGTAGTAGGCTAAAAGGGGAATGAAGTTATTAATTCTGGCTAATCTTAAATTTAGCTAGCCACAAATTCTGACTAAAATTTTAAACTAAAATACGTTAGATTTAATCTAAGGTATTTTAGTTTAAAAGATTTCTTCAAATATTTAAAAAGACGAATCATTTAAAAATTCAGAGACAGTATGTTGGATGAGGTTTTATTTCATTGGCCAGATACATGTTACGTGTAATAAAGCAATAGATGAACAATTTTAAATGTTGAAATAACTTATGCCTGTTTAGATTTGTGTGCAACGTGTAGTAAACGTAATAGATTTTTATTTTAAATGTAAGTGTATGGTAAATTAATGCATTTGTCAAGCGTATTTAAACTATAGACGAATTAGGTGTGTTGATATTCGGTAACGTTAGTATGTGTGTGAATGACAAAATTAATATATTTCCATTCAAAATTGTAGCGAAATAATGTATAAAAATATCAAGGCACAGATGATTTTCAGCTTTAAAAGAAAACGTGTCTGAGAAAATAATGTATGAATGTTTTTGTGCTCTTACATGTCAGTAAAGTTGGTGTGTGTTTGAATGATAAAACGAAATATATTTCCGTTTAAAATTCTAGCATAATAATGTATACAAGCGAACACAACTGAAACCAAAAATCTGGAAACCATGGTAGTGTACTTGGCTAATCTTTTCAAATTCAGTATTTAAATGCTTTACATTTTAAATCTTCATTTTCCTTCAAACATGTATTGAGTATTTTCTAACACAACGGTTTACTGGTCTACTTTAAATCCAGTTTACATCTGACGTATAACTAAAACTGCTTAGTATATATATATATATATATATATATATATATATATATTAAAAAAGGATTAATTCAAAGATGTTGAATATATATATATATATATATATATATATATATTATAACGGATTTCTAATTATTAGTTTGAATGATACATATTTCGCCGCTCTGGTGTTCTTGCCATGGCGACGAAATATGTATCATCCAAACTTATAATTACAAATCCGTTATAAAATATTACTCTGTTAAATAAATGAATTTAACATTGAGTTCTCTCGAGTTCGTCTCCTTTGGAATTTACCCGGATTACAGGATTACATACCAATTGTACTATAGTATATATATATATATATATATATATATATATATATATATATATATATGTGTGTGTGTGTGTGTGTGTGTGTGTGTTAGGACCTTGAATAATTTCTCGCAGTTTTCCAGTGGATGTCGTTCTAAGAGATGCGTGCATGTAGTTTCAGAATGTAACGCATTTATAAAGAAGAACTAAAAACAAGCTTGAATTTCAACGTATGTCATTTCGCCGAAGTGTAGACAATTGTGTTTTTCATAGCGTTAAACATGTCGGATTTCGTGCCAAAGAAAGTTAATTTGCGGGGAAGTTTACTGCACTATTTTATTCAAAATAATTCTGCATCTGAAGCCCAGAAAATTCTTGTTCCAATTACGGCGATCATGCTCTGTCTGAACAACATGCAAATATAGATTTAGAGGTATAGACATTTCAAAAGTAATGATTTTCATGTTGAAGATAAAGAAGGATCTGTCATACCGAAAATGTATGAAGTCGAAGGATTGGAGAAATTACTTGATGTATACTAATGAAATGCTCAGGCTGGACTTGCAGAATAATTGGGAGTTGATCACAGAGCAGTTTCGAAACGTTTGAAAACACTAGGAATGATTCAGAATCGAGGACATTGAATGTCCTGAGAAATAAATTCGAGAGACGTCGAACGGCATCTTGGCACATGTGAACAGCTGCTTCAACGGTAGAAAATTAAATGATTTTTTCCACCGTATCGGGTCAAGCGGTGAAAAATGGATGAAATACTTTAGCTCTAAGCGTAAAAGATCATGGGGTAAGCACAGCCATGCTTCAACATTGGCGGTAAAGACGAATATATATGGTTCGAAACTTCTGCTTTGCATATGGTAGGATTAGCTGCGTGTAGTTTATTATAAGCTGCTCAAATCGACCGAAACCATCACGAGAGATCGTTTTGACTACAATTGATAGTTTTACGTAAAGTGTTGAATAAACAAACGACCGCTATATGGTCAGAAACATGACAAAGTGATTTGCAACAGGGCGACATTAGGCTCCGTGTTGCAAATCCTACTTGGAATGCTTAAATGGGAAGTCCTATGCAACCCTCTGCATTCACCAAACATTGCTCTGTCCGATGGCATATGGCCTGGCTAAGCAGCATTTTCATTCTTATGAAGGTACAAAAACATAGATTGTCTTGTGCTTAGCATCAAAGGCCGTTTTGTTTTTTCCAACGGTGAATTCAAATGCTGCCAGAAAGATATGAAAAGGTAGTTGCATGCTTTTACTAATTTTTATGAATAAAACATTACTTTTCATGAAAAATCAGCGAAAACTTATTCCAGATAATGATATATATATATATATATATATATATATATATTGTCATCCGCAGACAGATCAGCTCATCAATTCGGTTAAACTCCGATCGCTGCATAACCCAGGCTCGAAACCCGACTGGGCGTTCAATGGAAGGAGGTAGTCTTTTTAGCGCATATCACATTACGTGGCTAATAGCTAGAGTGATCAAATTCATTTTTACTGAATGAGCGTTGCGTACACGCTAGAATGACTACTGTTTTTCAAAGTCTACCTTTCTTCTAGAGTGCACAATCAGGGTGTGAGAGATATTAAGGTAAATGTAAAATAAATTCCGAGAATGTAAAAAAAAAATAACTTGAGAAACAGCAAAATATGTATTTATTGTATGCTAGCCAACATTATAATGTTTCGGTTCTTATAACCATCATCAGAGCTTATATTAAGTATTGTGATGTTTTTTTTCTATTGTTGTTACGGCCTTTTTACTTCACAATAGTAAATATAAACCCTGATGATGGTTATAACAACCGAAACATTATAATGTTGGCTACCATACAATAAATTCATATTTTGTTGTTTCTCAAGTAATTTTTATCTAACACACACACACACACACACACACACACACACATATATATATATATATATCCAAATCAATAAGGAACGAAGAAAATATTTACAACGTTCAAAATATTAATTTAAAACCATGCTCTATATATAAATGGATAAATGAATATTTATTATAACTTCTACTTTAGAACATGTCTAAACTGCAATCAACTAGAAAATTATACATTTTCTTTCTACATTGAAAGAACAGTGTCTCATCAGACGTTAATTTTGACAAGAGATGCAAATTCACTTCTTTTTATTGGGATTTTTTTTTCTTTTTTTGTACGAGGTAAAAGGGAATAGGGAGCCAGAAGAGGGAGCAAAAAAAAGGTAAGGACACAGGGGAAATAAAAAAACAAACTTTCTTTTTGTTTTTATTTTCTCTAGGTTCTTCCCTTTTTTGGTTCCCCTCTTCTGGTTTCTCGACTTTCTTATCCCTTTTACCTCGTACCAAAGAAAATAAATAAAGAGATAAATTTTGCTAATAAAAAGATGTGAATTTCTATCTCTTTTCAAAAATAAAGTTTACTACCTGATGAGAATTTGTTCTTTGAATGTCGAAACAAAATATACACTTTTGTAATAGATTGTAGTTTGTACATATTTTAAAGTATAATATATATATATATATAAAGAGAGAGATGGAGAGAGGGGGAGAGAGAAAATAATAAGAGATTGAAAAATATCTAATGTTTTTATATATTTATATGCAATATTTATAATACAGGCATGTTTCCTGAGTATTATTAAATTGTTTTACTTAGTTACGCCCCTTGATTTTTATTTTATTCCTGATTAAGCAGCAGCACCTAGTAATCTAATAGATATTTACAAAAATAGTAAACAGGTACATAGAGAAAATTCACTGATACACACGCGTGCATACGCAAAGACACTCGTTCACACGCATACATGTCTATAATGATCATTGCGTGCCACTCATCTACACATGTTAGTCGAATATATTTTTTTTTTTTAATCGTATCACCCCGAGCAAGGCGGTAACGCCACTGATGTGCAGGGGGCTACGTTATAGTGAAAAAGTAGAAAAGAGAAAGCCAGAAACCACATCCTAAACAGGGAACAAGGGATGAGCCTCTTAACCTGTTCAATAGACATGGGTGGAGTGTGAACCGGATATATATATATATATATATATATATATATTACGCAGCGAAAGACATAGTATCTCACAGGTTTACGCCTTAGTAATATTTGCATCAACATAAATATCCAGCAATTCCTCTGAAATATTTATAGAGCATATCAGTTTGTATAATTAACATTACCATTCATCACTGAGTTTTTTACCCTTTTAGGCCATGGTTAGCCTTATTATACTTAAAATCTTAAAGTACATAAGAATGTCTGCGTATTAAACATTTCACAGACGTGCAAGTTGTCGCGCTTGGTTAGTCCTATTCTATGAGAATCAGAAGTACTAATCTGAAAATAAAAGCCAGTGATGTTGAGGTGTTGAATCATTAAACGTGTTAAGAGGCCCAGTGGGCTGTGTGTAAGATGGCCGGTGATGGAATGTTCTTCCATTTTTTATAATTTTTTTCACAGTGTAGTTCATATTATAAAATAATATAGGTAAATATCTACAGAGTCATGGGCACAGTTAAGGCAGATATGTGGGGAAGATACCAGTTAATCCTAGATATGAACAGGTTAAAATTGTAATGATCGAAAAAGCATTTTTCTTGGAAATCCGTTCCACAGAGCAGAGGTTCGCACGAAGAAGCTTCTCGAGAGGAACTTACATATCACTTCTGGAAAAACGAACGGAATTAAGGTGACCCGCAAGAATGCGTAACATGGCCGATGTTAACCATAAATTTAGAACTGATGGAACACAGGAAGGTAGTTCGGCTTAGCAATAGTTCAGCAAGACTTTTGCAACTTTTCGTCTGTGATTTGTCATAAAAAATGACGCAATGATGTTTTTGAGGGAGAGTATCAAATATTTTATTCTAGAAAGCATCCATTCAAAGATTAGGGCAATAATTTTGGAGACAGCGTGCTGAAGAGGGTTGGGGGTGTATCTTCCGTCATATAAGACCGAAAACTGTCCCAGTTTCCTTTATCATAGCAAAAAACAAAAAACGTTCTATGGTACTGTAAATCAGGGGATGTCATTAGTTTGGAGTCAATCTGGACACCGAATAGAAAATAATCAGACGAGCCAATGCAGATAAAAATTTATGCTGTGCATTTGTCAGAAAAGGGTGTTAGAAAAAGTTCGAGAAGGTTTGCCTACTGCCCCGTTGCATCAGCGACTCTGTTGAGTTCTCCAGATCTGAGTTAGTTCACAAGCGATGGGGAACTCTCTGCAATATTTGCATTTCTCGTCGATTTTTGTTAGTAGACTAACCGCTCTTTATGGTGAATATTGAAGTCACGACATATGTGAAAAAGTGGGCCAAGAGAAATTCCACGAGGATATTGTCCATGCTATCTGATATTTGATCAGAGTACTGACCCTTTATCCGGAGAACGATATAGTTGATTTTCTAAGCACCGCTTAGATGGGGCACAAGGCCAAAAGTTTTGGGTATCCAGTGAGGATCGAATTCACTACTCAGTTCTAATAGGTTCTAGTGAGACAAGCTTGCTAATCATTACACCATTACACCATTACACCACGCCAAGGTGCCCTCAGAGGACGATATAAATGCGGAACTATGAACATGAGCCACACAAAATATATATATAAATGAGATTATAATTATACTCACCTCGAAAACCTTCCTCGAAAACTATTGAACGAAGGAAAAAATGGTTGTAAAAAATGAAAGAGCTTAGAGCATTAAAGTCAGTCAAAAGTGTTCGGACCGAAATCAGCAGGAAGCTTAAAGGAAAAACCCGGCACGAGTAATCATCTAACAGTATCTGCTGCCTCGATGCAGTATATATATATATATATATATATATATATATATATATATATATATATAGTGTATCGAGGCAGCAGGTATTTTCTAAACATATACTGTTAAATATAAGTGACAATGAATGTCTATAATGTTTAATCATGAGCCGTTCTAAACATCGTATATTTTCTTTAATTTCAGGTGAAAATAAAGACCAAAAGTCTCCAATATTTCCACAATATCAGCTTGGCTATTGCATCCTTAAGACATATTTATTGCTAAGCAACTCGTGTATTTATGGTAAGACAGCTACTGAGGTATGGTACTTTCTAATGTTACTCTCGAAAACTCACTATTGCTTGACATTACGGCGGTATTGCCATGTAAAAATTCAGGGTTTATATGAAAAACTTAATATTAAATTTTAATGTAAACTTGTAATTTTTTAATTATACTTGTACTCGGTTTTAGTATTAAATCAATATAGAATATATGTTATCTACAATTTAATTTAAACTTAGTGTTGATAAATGTGATGGCAAAAAAAAAACGACCAATATATTTTCAGCAATCAGAAATAAAGGTCCCATTGATACATTATCGCTAATCGTTCCCATCGGTAAATCTCTGTACTCGGTAAATCTGTCTTCTCGACAATTAGTAATAATGAAAAATAATGATGCTACAAAAAAAAAAAGTAAATAGGTAAAAGAAAAATAGCTGCCAGTTCAACATCATATTTATATATTTAAATTTATATTTCTTTTCTTTTATCTTTATTTTTCAAATCAGTAAAGATCCTGGGTGGCTAAAATATTATTTGTACATATATAGGCAATGACATATATAGGCAATGACATATATAGGCAATGACATATCATAAGTAAATAAACAAAATAGAAATTATTAAGGGAATACTAATTCAATCAAATAACCCTGAAAACAAAGAGGAAGTAGAACACAGAGTATCATGGGAATTGTTATATTTCAAAAGGGTTCGTATTTATGTGAATTAAGAAAGTCAAGTGGCCAGGGTCAAATTACATTACAACTTGATAGTCATTCCTTCAAATACGAACTGCATGATCGCACAATACCCAAAAGTAATGAAAAATAACCAGTGAGTCTCGAACGGATTGATCAGGACAAATATCATGTGACTCTCTTGACAGTCTCGTGGCAAGTATCCAATTGATATTATCTAGAGTATTGTCGGTCATGAAAGAGGACGAATTTATCCTACGAAAAAAATGTGGTACGTTTTTCAAACGCACCCTATTTCGTCATTTTTCAGATCAGATCCGTGCCTAATAAAGTTGTCAAACACCCTTACTGTTATATATATATATACTAGCAGTATAGTCTGGTGTTGCTCGGGTGTAATGAAAGCTTTAAAACTCATCCATGGTTCTGGAGCTCAGACTCTTTGGACGTTGGCACGAAAGACTAAAAGATTTCCAGTTAAAGCGAAACCGTAGACTGAAAAAAAAATGAATGAATGTAAGTCAAATTTTGATTTCCTGGCATCGATTTATATATATATATATATATATATATATATATATATATATATATATATATTTTAATTCAGATATTTCAATCCAAGGGAAAAAAGCAGGAAGGTAAATTCCAAAAAACCCGATCCTAATTAATATTAAAAGTTTATTTTAATATTAAAAAATGATACAGGAAGAGAGCTCCATGTAATAAAATATTACAGAGCAAATATATATTAAAAAAGGATTAATTCAAAGATGTTGAATGGCCATTTCGATATGAAGATCCCCACGGGGAACGACACATCACCTCAGCAACAGAAAAAAACCTTTCAGAAACTGGAGAAAAATTAGTCTACTTTTCCTTTTTAAATAGAATGCAAAGAAATTAAAAAATAAATAATAAAATAAAATAAAATAAAAATAAAAATAAAGGGAAAGAAAAAGAAAAGGAAAAAGAAAAAGAAAAAGATAGAATGAAATCAAATAAATAAGAAAAGAAAAAATTGACATCGTCTGGGTTCGCAAAAAAAGGGGAGAATGTAACTAAAAATTAACAGACAGCCGTGTGAAATCGACGTCAGTTAAAGCAACACGGAAAAAAGGTGGTAAGAGAGATAAAAGAAGGAAGGGAGGGAAAAAGAAAGAAACTAAAGAAAAATTTTTTTAAAAATATTACAGACGCTGGACAAATTCAAAAACCTAATTTCCCCAAAACGTTGAAGTATTAGAAAAAGGCCTTTACTTAAAAAGGCATAATTATTAATAAAAGGGAATAAAAAGATATAGGATTTAAAATAAAATTATTTTTAAAAAAATTAGGTCATTTGAAATTAAACTAAATAAAGACAACACTAGGCAAAAAAAAAAAAAATGAATTACAATTATTATATATACATACCTATAGAAGTACACACATACATACATATATATACACACACAATTTAACGAATAAGAATACATATATACATACACATACACACACATACATTCAATTTATTACACACTTTGTGAGAAATTATTCACACATAGCTCAGAGCTCAAGCAGTGGATGGAAATCAACAAATATAACAAGACATACCTGGGTTTGAACAACTAGTTTATTAGTCTTGCAAAAATGTGTTGATTTTTGCAGCTACTGCTTAGCTTGGTATATTGTCTCTTTTCGAGACGGTAGTTGGCTTCCTTCTGGAGACTTGAGGGAGTTCGGCCTCGTCTTGGAAGGGGGTGAAGTTTACGTATGGAGCTGCAAATTCCGCGACGTTCAGGAATTATTCTTCTGAGGTCTGGTTCTTACAGCCGTTTCCATTCGGTCGAAAGAGGGTCGATGTACTCGCCTTGAAGAATTCTTAGAGAAGTTTTCTCTACAAGTAAGGCAATTGCCCAAAAAAGGATACCTCAAAGGTTACGAAGGATTTGGAGAAAGTCTCTCTGAATAAAATGATAAGGCATTAGCCTAATAAAAATACCTTGATTTAGGTATAACTGTCTCGGGAAATTGAGACATGAGGGCGCCTATTGTAGGCCCCGCGGCAACGTATAAGACAGGAGCGGTGCTAAAATGCGACCGTGTTTGTCGGAGCCGGCTGTCCAAAAGAGACCGGAAATCTTCCCTTCCGTTCTAAGCCCGCCAAAAGTTCAAAACGAGGTCGGCCTAATTCAGCCAATCAACAGGATTGTCTTAAAGCAATGTGGTGGATTCATCATCCAATGAGGAGACCCGTTACTATTTGTATAATTTCCAACACACTGTCAAAGGAGCAACGAAAAATAATGGTTATCCATTACTTTTTTTTTCATAGAATAGGATAATTGTATTAACTATCAGTTATTCGAAAATAATTATTATTTTTTATTTTCCTTTCAAGGGGAATTGAACGTGCTTCTGTCTGCCACTATAACGTTTATAACTAATGAACCTGGTTCTACCTAGATCATTAAAATTGATAATCGGACTGCAGTCCCTACGAGACTAGTGAGATGTTTTATCCGAACAATTTGGACAAATCCACTCTCCCAAAGTATCCTGCTGGACCACTCCTACACAGTCAAAGTGGTACCAATTGTCGCAGGCGTCACAACATACCATGGGAGAAGATCCATCGTTACCTGTAGGTATACAATTTGTCATTTACCTCGAGGAAAAAACAAAATCTATTTTTGTCCTGAACAGTCCTCAGGCGAATTTGGAGGAAGGCCTTACGAAGGTCTCCTAAAAGAACATAGTTGTTCTTTCTAAAAATCAACAACAAGTCCAGTAGCTTTGCTGTTAAGTTAACTCCAGCATATGCTGCATCGTTAATAGAAACACCCCCCGCCGATTCAACGAACAATTAAAGACGGGGCGGATTTTCGTAGTGACCCCAAGGCCCTCTTTAATAACGGGCCGGTGAGGAATCCAACAATAATTCTCAAACTCCCCAGGAGGAACTGAAAAGGGTTCGACAATACCACAGTCCTCATATTCTCTAAAAACTTGTAAATACTCGTCATAGAGTCCCTTCTTCTCCAAGGAATCTGCCACCCTATGCATTATTTTTAGGGAAGGCACATAATTAGAATCCACCCGAGACAATTTATCTCCGTCCCAGGGCAGATCCACATAATATCTACCATTTTTCAAAACTATGGATTTCTTGAAGTCGTCAATTTTTTCTTCATCATAGGAAGATAAAGTTTCACTCTCGTCGATTCCAATAGACTCGAGAGAGAGAAAATGTTCAATTCCGCGTTCAACAGAGGAATCCTCGAAAAATGGACCAAGTGTATCTGAATACGAATATACCGGATTTAAGGCACTGTCGATTAAGAACGACGAACATTTAGGCAAGGATTCAATAACTTGATTAAAGGGAGGGCACTCTAACTTATCCTCCCTATTAAATACCGGCTTCAAAAAATGGTGCCCATAGCCGAAGGGAATGATTTCGTCAGAAATTCTCCATGCAGTCCCATTTAGACATTCAACCAAATGCGAATCCTTCAACTGCTGGATTAAATCCAAACCAACAAGGCCATGTAGATCTCTACCGTTCAAATCCTCATAGCCATTACCGAGACGAAATTCCTGCCTCCTTTATATTAGAGGTAATCTCATCAAATCTCGGCACTTGAAACTTGAGGTTAAGGTTGTCCGTAAATAAGGCAGAGAAGGGAAAGGGTTTTTGAGACCCTAATCTAATGGAGACATTAAGTTCAAGAAGGTCCACCGACCTGGTTCCTATAAGGGTGTTAACCGGCATTATCACGGGTTTCGGTACTAATTTTTCCCGAGGACACAATTTTTTTAAAATAGCCTGAGAGAAAAACGATTTTTGACTTCCAGAGTCCAAGATACAGTGAAATGAGACGGGACGCCCTTCACCCTTCATGGACACTTTAATAACTGGAAATATACAATTCTCCAGGTCTGACAGTGTAGTCCTTCCCACAAAGGACTCTAAGGCCTTAGGGCACATAACCGTGTAATGGTTTTTCAGTCCACAAGTATTGCAGGGATAGGGAAACCCTCGGTTTCCCTTACAGTCCTGGTCAGAGTGACCACCCAGACATCTGGAACAGATTCGTAGGTCCTTAGCTCGTCGAACCTTTGATTCTTGGCTAGGATATTTCGGGCAGTCCTTAACGGTATGGTCTGCTAAGTCACACAACTTGCAAACCCTTCTGCCTTCTCTGACGCTAGTCCGGGTATTTGAGGGATCCGTACCCTTTTTGGGATTGGAATTTTTATGGCTCGACAAATTGGGTCGAGGCTCAGATGAAGAAGAAGCAGAAAATGGCGGCTTGAGCGGGCCACTTTCCCGCCTTTTATCAACTAAATGCGCCGCTTGCAAAAATTCAATAATGTCGAAAAGGTTGGACATAATTGCTAAAAGGGAAGGATAACGCTCCTTCGTTCGCGACATTAATTCCCTTCGAACGCTAACTGGGAATTTTCGGAACAGAATATGGGCCACCATTGACCCAGAAGTGGAATTTTCCGAAAAAAAATCTGTTCCAAAGGACTTGTCCAACTCAGATAAGTCAAGCTTTACTTGTTCTACACAAGTTTTAAGCTCCTCCAATTTGGTAATTTGCACCGGTAGTGGAATTATTTCCTCAAAAATTCGGTCCTTAATAAGGGAAGGATTCAGGAATTTTTGTTTTAAGCTATCCAATGCAAATGGGTAGTTCTCGGAGGAAACATCCAAATTAGAAATCAAGTCAAAGGCTTTCCCCTTCAACTTCGACATGAGAATTAACATCTTGTCAGCATTTCCCAAGTTGGCTGTGCAGAATTCGAACCTTCTGAGAAATGTCCGAAATTCGAATTTATCAGCCAAAGGAGACCCGCTGAAGTTAGGACACTCCAATTCTAATTTTAAAGGTTGAAGAGAGACAGGTTTTAAATTTTTGCCGCTCTCTCGACCAGATTTTAACTCAAATAACGTTTCCCTAACACCAGAAGAAAATTTTACAGAGTCATTGCAAAATGACAACCGCTCCTCTTCAGGAGACTTTAAAATAATCTGGTCAAATAAATTGTCCAAATCCTTCAGCCAATTCAGGATATCTTTCTCGCTCGCCTCAATGGTCGACAGAGAGGAATTATTATCCTTAAGCCAGTTCACAGTACATTGAATCCGAAATTTTTTCGTTTCGATTTTATTGGTTAATTCCTTTAAGGCCGCCATAATGTCGCCCGTAAGGATACTAGGATAAGATACGAAACAATACTCAAAGAACGGAGATAATTTTAATTCAAAGAACAGCCAAGGCACGATACAATGCGAAGAGAGAAAAAAAAGGGAATTGTTAAGGCTTAGCCAGTCAAAGGGAGTTAACTTACCCCCTCTCAAACAAAAATTTGACAAAACGATAACTAATAATTAGGGAGGAAAATTTTTTTTTTTAGGTAGCAGACAAGAAGCACCAATTCAATATATAGCTAAAGAATATAGCAAAAAAAATCATACATAATACAAATAACAATTCTGGAACGGAAATTTATTAATTTTTACGAGTAATAATGTCAACTCGCTTAAGTATTAGAAATGCAAACAAATTATTGCCGAAACAATTTAGAATGAAATCTTACAAACAATTAAGGAATTATTCACTTATAGAATATAGACCCTTTTTTCTTTTATGCAGTAAGGGAGCAATTTTAAAAGAGAATTACAATCGTATTTTTACGAAAAGAAATGAATTCAAAGGTTACAATACAAGGTTGTATTTTTACGATAAGGGCAATTTAAACGTTAAAATATAACGCGATATTTTTGCAATAAAAGCTGTTTAAACGTTAAAATATATAACGAGGCATATTTTTGCAATAAAAGCTATGTGAGAAATTATTCACACATAGCTCAGAGCTCAAGCAGTGGATGGAAATCAACAAATATAACAAGACATACCTGGGTTTGAACAACTAGTTTATTAGTCTTGCAAAAATGTGTTGATTTTTGCAGCTACTGCTTAGCTTGGTATATTGTCTCTTTTCGAGACGGTAGTTGGCTTCCTTCTGGAGACTTGAGGGAGTTCGGCCTCGTCTTGGAAGGGGGTGAAGTTTACGTATGGAGCTGCAAATTCCGCGACGTTCAGGAATTATTCTTCTGAGGTCTGGTTCTTACAGCCGTTTCCATTCGGTCGAAAGAGGGTCGATGTACTCGCCTTGAAGAATTCTTAGAGAAGTTTTCTCTACAAGTAAGGCAATTGCCCAAAAAAGGATACCTCAAAGGTTACGAAGGATTTGGAGAAAGTCTCTCTGAATAAAATGATAAGGCATTAGCCTAATAAAAATACCTTGATTTAGGTATAACTGTCTCGGGAAATAGAGACATGAGGGCGCCTATTGTAGGCCCCGCGGCAACGTATAAGACAGGAGCGGTGCTAAAATGCGACCGTGTTTGTCGGAGCCGGCTGTCCAAAAGAGACCGGAAATCTTCCCTTCCGTTCTAAGCCCGCCAAAAGTTCAAAACGAGGTCGGCCTAATTCAGCCAATCAACAGGATTGTCTTAAAACAATGTGGTGGATTCATCATCCAATGAGGAGACCCGTTACTATTTGTATAATTTCCAACAACTTATATACATATACATGCGCATACACACATATATATGTGTGTACACACCTATATACAAAAAATTCATATACAGATAATATACATGTGTACACATACATGCACACATATACACACACACACGCACACACACACACACATATATATATATATATATATATATATTCCATATGCACTCACACACATACATATTAATGAATATTATGAAAAGGAGCATTTAAATAGCTAAAAAAAATTGTAATTCATTTTTTTTTTTTTTTAACCTTGTGTTGTCTTTATTTAGTTTAATTTCAAATGACCTAATTTTTTTAAAAATAATTTTATTTTAAATCCTATATCTTTTTATTCCCTTTTATTAATAATTATGCCTTTTTAAGTAAAGGCCTTTTTCTAATACTTCAACGTTTTGGGGAAATTAGGTTTTTGAATTTGTCCAGCGTCTGTAATATTTTTAAAAAAATTTTTCTTTAGTTTCTTTCTTTTTCCCTCCCTTCCTTCTTTTATCTCTCTTACCACCTTTTTTCCGTGTTGCTTTAACTGACGTCGATTTAACACGGCTGTCTGTTAATTTTTAGTTACATTCTCCCCTTTTTTTGCGAACCAAGACGATGTCAATTTTTTTCTTTTCTTATTTATTTGATTTTATTCTATCTTTTTCTTTTTCTTTTTCCTTTTCTTTTTCTTTCCCTTTATTTTTATTTTTATTTTTATTTTATTTTATTTTATTATTTATTTTTTAATTTCTTTGCATTCTATTTAAAAAGGAAAAGTAGACTAATTTTTCTCCAGTTTCTGAAAGGTTTTTTTCTGTTGCTGAGGTGATGTGTCGTTCCCCGTGGGGATCTTCATATCGAAATGGCCATTCAACATCTTTGAATTAATCCTTTTTTAATATATATATATATATATATATATAGATATATATATTATCGATTTTCTGCAGTATTGTAAGAACTGCAACATTGAAACTTCTGAATATCGTTTTTTATGTCTTTGTCTATGAGTGTATCAAATTTGATTAAAATCAGACCACTCCTTCTAAAACACGATTTTTTCGATAATCGATTTTCGATATTTATCGGGGGTACCTGGACACAAATCATAGCTAAAAAACAGTCACAAACGCTTATAGTACAACTGTGTAAATTTTCAAGAAAATCGGTTCAGCCGTTTTGGAGTCTATAGGCAACGGATACACACACACACACAGAGTTCCATTTATAAATAATATATATATATATATATATATATATATATATATATAGATAGATAGATAGATAGATAGATAGATAGATAGATCCAATTTTCATAAATGATTATATCCGAGTATATCGGCCATACCACTAGAAAACTGACGCTGCATCTCTCTCAATGGGGCTCATTTAAACACACGCTGAGAACAACTAAACCATATCCGGAACATACTTGTCGACAACAAAATTATTATACCATCATCCACATGCCAAAAAATAGTCTAAAAATAATGGAGGTCTTATAATTAAGACGAAAAATTCAACACTCAGTAACTACGAACACGCTGACAAGATGCTGACCGTATTCGGTATATAACACAGTACACTACTCTTCATTATACATAGCACCACATACGTTCTGTTTTGTTTTTTTTAATAATCATATCGCCCAAAGCAAGGTATTTTACTGCCACTATTTTGCAGTGGTTTACATAGGAGGAAAGTTATGAGAAAGAGTAACAGGGTATAGGGGGTGTCAGGAAGTGGGTAAGAGAAGGATGTATGTGGCCATAAAGTGAGGGATGAGTTTACATATTGATTGTAATATATAATTGATCCCCCATTTTATATTCACATTATAGTATAGAAATTATATTTTTATAATCACATCGCCCCAAGCAAGGCATTTTACTGCCATTATTTTGCAAGGGGTTACATAGGAGGAAATTTATGAGAAAGAGTGACAGGTTATAAGTGGTGTCAAGAAGTGGGTAAGAGAAGGATGAGAATAATGATGCGATTGGAGTGGACAAAGAAAGGAGTATGAGAGAGAGGATGCAGATTAATGAGATAGGAGATGACTTTACATTGAAATTCTTGGAGATTATAGCTGACGGGAAAGCAAGTAAATGGAAGGGAATTTCACATGCGGAAAGTGCGAGAAAAGAAGCTGTTGGAGTCGAACTTGCGTTTACATTTTATTGGTTTCACAGTAAAAGGGTGGGACCTAGTTGCTAATCTTGTGGATTGAGTAAATATATATATTGGGGGCACTAGTGAGCTAATTACGTCGGAGCAGCAGTGAAAGTATTTGTAGAACGGACACAGAGAAGCCAAATTGCGCTGCTGAGAAAGTGACTGTTATGTAATATAATATTCATCCTTGAAAATGGTTAAAAAATAATAATAGAAAGGGCTTGAATATACAAAACATTTGTAATGTTCGTTTGTTTTTTTTTTATATAATTCATGTCCTCAAAAAAAAATCACACAATTACATGAAAAATTACATAAAAAATATTAAATATGCAAAAGTTAAGATCTACCCTCAAAGAAAAAAAATACAAAAATTATTTAGTTTACACCCTCTTTTCAACTAAATGGTTAGCAGTAAATTAGTCGCTTTGATTAAGAAACATTTTTCTGAATAATAATCTATTAAGCATGATTTTATATAAATATACTGTAAAATTAAAATAGAATTGTACATATAAACTGAAAAAATAATAAAAAATCATAATAATAATATTTTAAATAAAGATTTATGCTTAATTGAAAATAAGAATCATTCAGAAACTTAAATCAAGGATTTAGACAGTAATAAATATAATTGTGGAAAGCCTATCGATTGTTCTTTAAAAAACAGGTGCCTTACAGAATACATTGTATTTAATATACTATTTATTAGGAAAACCCTAATAATATAAAGTTTTATATTGATAGTATTAAAGATTCACTGGAAAAAGATTTTATCAAAACAATTCTTCATTTAATGATAATAAAAACAATGCAAACTACTTCACGATGGAAATAATTTTGATATCTGAAAGAAACCAAAAAGAAAAAAAAGTCCTACAATAAAACAACATTTTTAAAAAATCCTAGAATATGTAAAACTTTAAACAACCCATGCCTCTTTTGTTTATAAGAAAAACTATATATTATTAGTTTTTAAGAATATAATCTATTAAATAAAGTAATGAAATAAATGTCATATGTAAACATTGCAAGATGTTCTCCATAGAATACGGTTTAAAATTCTTCATCAAAGAATATCGATTAACTTAAGTATATCCTACAATTTGTTTTGTATTATGATATACTGATTAAATAGATATTAATTTTTTTACAAATTAAAAGTTTGATTCGGAGTCGACAGTTTCTTTCATACATGTTTGTTTTTATTCTTTATTTCCTCATGCAAATCCCCATGGAAAAGGGATGACGTCATTGTTTCTCCCCACATAAGGGATAAAAGTAGGTCAAAATTGGCTCTCCGACCTCAGCTGTAAATCAGTATAGGTGAAGCGCATGTCTGAAATCACAACCTAATCAACATTGCGACTCAATCCCGTAAAGAAACAGACTTGCTAATAAACACACAGTATCAGTACCTAGCGTGTTCGAAGCTCTGGCGTTAAACACCGTGGAGGATATACACATTTTTGAGTAAGTGGGTGATTTTTCGTAATAGTATATTATATTAGTGGTAGTAAATAAGAAGATCTACTTGGTGACATTCCTTATGAAAGTTGTTACAACTTACGATTTTTACAATTATTCTAGAAGTAAAAGGTGTCTGAAAAAAAATGATTTCTAGCAAATGGAATCTGAGATGAATAAGGATGTGTCAGTTCGGTTAACGTAACCTGGCCGGTCCTAGATGCAAATGTCAGAACTCAATAATTTAGCTCACCCGAAATTCTCCTCAAGTAACAGCAACATAATAACTGGAGACGAACAACATTTTGTAGGTGGGTAAGAGGGTTTATATTGGAAAACAAGTTTTTATTCACAACATTGCATAAAAGCTTTTGAACTCTTTTTAGTGCGGGAATATGACGATTGAGCCGCTCGTCTCAGATATGACAGCAAACAACCATTTTTAATCTGATCTGTGTAAGGAGAGTCCGGTAATTTCCTGAAAGGCAGAAAGAACCGACTATTTTCTAGCATCTTTAGAGTGAAAATACGGGTCCCACTTAAGTTCTCAAAAGAACTTGGCACCAATAAACGTTTAAATTGAATAGCTGCTTTATAAACTTTATCGTAATTCAGAAATGATTATATATTTGTTTTATATCTATTTATTCTAAAGTGTTTATTTGTGGAAATATTATACCCTTATTACAAAACAAGCCTTCATATATTATTCACATTGTAAGGACCGTTGTTCTCATCTTTCTTGCCATATTCAAGTCGTTTAGGCCGTTCTACGCTCTGAGCTTCGTCATGTGCTTGGAAACGTCGTGAATATGGAAAGAACTATAAGGAAAACAGTTCAAACAGTTTAAATAATATATATACTACTTCATCTCAGAAATATACATGTTACCTTTTTATATTATTTTTTTGTGGAAAAGGTGCAGATTATTTTTTCTTTGTCCCGTTTATTTTTTTTTCTATGAGGGGTGATTATCTTTCACAGTAAAAAATTCAATTCAAACTTTTAATTGTATCAGTCTATGAAAATGTAAAAGGCAAAAAATATTTCTAAATAAATAAAGAAAGAAAGAAAGAAAATGCCCAACGCAGAAACGAAAGATTAATCAGCATTCATTTTTTCGGTTGCAGGTGTCATTCTGATTGTCTGTTCCCCAGTGCCATAATATAACAGCAAACGAAAATGTAATGACAATTTAGTAAGACCCACTTGTATTATTTTTAGGGTTTGGTGGGAAGAGGGCATTGTATATTTTATTTTGTAAGATATTTTTTTTATTTTTATAAATATTCTTACGGTTAATTTGTCTTTTTGAGGCGATAAAATTTCGCTGAAACATGTGAATTATTTTGTCGGATAAGTTTTTCCTTTCTATGTGAGTAATGAAGGACGCAAATAAAAGTGGCAACAAAAATGTTCGCAAATACGATATATATATATATATATATATATATATATATATATATATATATATCACAGTCTATATTATTTATATATATATATAATATGGTATATTTTTGGTCAAAATGAAGTTAGATCAGTGCACAATTGTATTAAAAAGCGTTCAATACAATTATGTTGTAGGACTTTTGAACATTCTTCAATTGTAAAAGAGTTATTACGCGACCTATTGCAAATCGCCTGAGGACACCGCATGGCATAAACCTAGATCGCGTAATAACTCGTTTGCGAAGAGAACATTTATATATATATATATATATATATATATATATATATATAATCTGCACTGCATGGAGGAAAAATAGCTATAATTAATAGAAAAACCCCAATGAACTATTAAACCAGAGAAATGAACTAATTATTAAATGCAGGCATAAAAATAAGTATAGGATTCCATAACATAATATAATTTAAACGTAAAACTTTGATTTGAAAAAAAAACTCTAGTCTTTACCGTTAAAGACTTTATACCCTTAATTTTTTTATCAATTGTTGTCATCATGTTTACTTTATTATTATTATTATGTCATTTTTCATCATATTTCGATTTCTGCTTTGGTCTCACTACCAACCAAGTCTGCGGGGAGACCTAAGGCAGGTAGTGGCGTGTTGTTATGGCTCCATTTCATGTTTTTCTATCTTCCCTATCATCCTCAGCATTACATAGATAAAGTTTTCCTTAGTGTGTGGGCTGTACTTAATAAGACAATTTTTTGTATGTCTCTTAAGCTGGGGTTTCCAGGGATTCTTTCAATGTGTTGTTTTGTTCCATTTTTTATCATTCCAAGTGCACCTACTATCACTGGCACAACTCTTGTTTTCAATTTCCACATTTTTTCTATTTCAATTTCCAGGTCTTTATATTTTGACAGTTTTTCAAATTCCTTGATTGCTATGTTACAATCCGCTGGACAAGCCATATCAATTAATAGACAAGTTTCCTCCTTCTGGTTTTTAACAATAATGTCTGGCCTGTTTGCTTCAATTTTTCTGTCTGTGTAGATGGTGTAATCCCATAGAATGGTTACATCTTCTATTTCTGTAACCGGTGCTGGATGATATTCATACCAGTGTTTGTTTACAGTTTTTCCATAATGTTTGCACATTGTCCAATGTAAATATTGCCCAACTCTATCGTGGCGATTTTTATACTCGTTTGGGGCAAGCACAGAACAGCCTGAGATTAGGTGGTCTATTGTTTCTTGGTGTTTATCACAAAACCTGCATTTTGGATCCATATTATTATGCATAATATTTGCCTGAAAGTTTCTCGTGAAAAGACTTTGGTCTTGTGCTGCAAGTATAAATCCTTCAGTTTCAGACTTTAATCCAGATGCACGTAACCATCGATGAGTATTAACTTTGTCAACATTGGATTTGTTGGCACGTACTGCATATTGGCCATGCAGAGGTTTGTCTTGCCAGCGCTGTTTCATCTTTTCAAGAGCTTTATCTTTGGCTTTCATTTTCATATTTTTTGCCGCAATAGTTGGTTCTTGGCTTCTGTTTTGCTTTTCTACAGATTATTATTATTATTATTATTATTTTTATTATTATTATTATTATTATTATTATTATTATTATTTAATTTATCATTATTTTTACAAATAATTTTTATTGAATAATATAATTGTAATTTAAGAGTAGTTATTTTGTATTTTATAAATTTTATGAGATAGTATTATTATAATTTTTGTAATTTTTTTTCAGTTATTGTTATCGTTTAATTTATTCTTTATTATATTTATTATTATCATTATTAGTATTAGTATTACTATTAAGTTTTTTATTATTATTATTATTATTATTATTATTATTATTATTATTATTATTATTATGTCATTATTAATACCAATGCGTTTTATGAAATAGTATTTTCGTCATGAGAAAATATTATTACTATAGTTACAATTAATAAGAAAAACTACCAATTCAATCTTTCTAGTAAAAATTCAACCCCTAATTTTAATGTCATGCATTTTAAAATAACCAACAAAAAATTTAAGTCAAAATATAATGATTTCCGTAGCTACTGTCATTGTAAATCTAGTCCAAGATCCTCTTGTCGTCTAGATATATACAAACGCTAAACCCATATATTGTAAATCTAACCTCCTCACTCCAAAGTTTTCTTGTCTTTTTCTTCTTACTTTTTCCTTGATTCCTTTTATTTGGATAATTTTAATCTATTCATTATGAATGAATTTGATCTGATGAGCGATCTACAAAAGATCGCCGAAATAAAATATTACCAATGCGTTGTAAAAACAACCAACTTGTTTTCATAATTATAATACACTGTTAAATCTTAACATTGAGTTCTCATTGGATTTAAACCCCTGTGGAATTTAACTTACCAAGTAGCAAGGATTCTACTATATACATATATATATATATATATATTGTAGAATTTCCAATATATTTACGCTCTAACACCCTGATTGAGCACTCTGGAAGAATGGTAGACTTTGAAAACCGTAGCGACTCTGCCATGTACGCATCACTCATTCCGTAATGGATTAGAGCACTCTGGGCGTGTATAATGATAATGTATACGCTAAAAAGTTTGCCTTCTTCTACCGGGCGCCCATAGCCAAGAGGTGGAATCGCTGACTGACGCCAATTCGGTCGGATTTCAATCCTGGGTTTAAAGCAATTGGAGTCTAACCAAACTGGTGAGCTGTGATACAGCAAAACAGATCTGTCTGCAGTTGACTATATATATATATATATATATATATATATATATATATATTAACATTTGTAAGAACTAATAGTGTAATATTCCACAGTTCTTAACATTTACTTTCTAGCGATACGTCGTAGAGTAATATTTTTATTACTGAGATATATAATAAAAACATTTTTGGATTACGCAAGAGCTGCCGTATTTCGATGCTATTTCCAGCATCTCGTCAGGTAATATACGGATAGAAGAGTCAGAAAGTTATATATATATATATATATATATATTCTACCAGCCATAATTATTAGGACACTCTAGTTTTTTAAAAGAAATTATGTATTACATACTATTTTTAAGTAGATAATTCTAAATGAAATAGAATGATTCTTTTGTTATTATTACTTTGCAAAATTTTACAAAAGAAAGAAGCAAAGATGAACTCGTCCGAATCAACTTAAATTTTCTTCATCTTTCATTTATGAAACTGCAATATATTTAATTATTACGTACTTCTAAATTCATTTGATGCACATGTTGTTATACAGTATTAACAAAAGAACCATTCCATTTTCATTTATAATTATTTACTTGGCAATAAATACTAACAATATGATGAAATACATTTTTTTTAAAAGACAGGGGTGGCATAATTATTATGGCCGGTAGTGTATATATAAACCAAATGTTCCATTATCCAATCAACTGAGGGTGTTCTGGTGTTCTAGAAGATTTGGCTAGATATACATATAAAAAGTTAAGATAACGATTGATAAGGGCATGGGTTTATAGGATGAATGTAAGACCTCACTACAAATTCAGAAAGTTTAATAATGGATAAAGAAAGCCGGAAAGGCTGATGTTGGCCGCTGACTCGTATGGATGTGTGCACCGACCAGACCAACCACAATCCACGCCAAGTCAACGAAGAATAGTGAATAAAAGATAATTGTATATCTTATATATATATATATCTGTCATTTTGTAGTGTGAAAAGATAATCAACATTTTATTTGAACATATTCTAGCTGAATAGATAGCAGTTTATAATCAGTCATTTATGAGAGAAAAACAATTTATTTTGAATCTAGTTTGTTTTCGAGGAAAAAGCAGCGGTTTATTTCAAGACATTTTGATTAAGCATTATTTTCGTTGAAGAAGTATGTAAAACCGCCACCCTCTTGATTCTAGGCAGCGGTATATTTTCATGGCGCTTTATGCAGACTTCCGTGTTGAGTCTTGTGCACTGTGGCAAAAGTAATAGAGTTATACCGTCGTAATAACTAGTGATCAGGCAAAACGTTTTCGTAGTCACTATTAGACCTCTAAATCTTTCCGAAACCTGTGCAATATCCCCAGATTGACACCCAAATATTCTTAAATGTTCGCATTTGGAGTTTCCGGTGTGAATGTTCCACAATTACAGCATGCCATTTCAAAATTTCTGGTCGTGTGCATTGCGTTATGGTTTTAAAAGATTGTGCCCAACTGACCCTACTATACAGTGCAGTCGATTAAATCAAGCGGGAACAACGCTCATCGAAGAAATTAAAACTATAAAATGGCGATCATTTTCCCATCGTATCTACAAACCATAAAATGAAACAAATAACATCCAATAGCTAGTAAAGTATTATACGTGACACATGCTTGGATGATCATGTCTCGAAAGACACATGACTGACGGTGAAGAAGAATTTCTCGCAAATGGTTGCCATTACTTTCAGCGGTAGAGTGGTTGCCAACCAATGCTAACAGAATCCAATCTGTCCTGTTATTTCATTCATAGCTGGAGAGAAAAGACGAATTAATGCCTTTCACAAGGGTATTCGACTGGAATTCGAACTCGCCTCTCCTATTCCTCTTTCCAAGCCGATATCCTCTGCACCACTATTAACCAAAGAAAACAATTCATCCAAACTCAGCAGAAAAAGAAACATCATATGCACATCCACCTAAAACAATATAATAAAAAGCAAGAGAGGAAAAATATTTGTCAAAATAATTGAAAAAACATTTTCCTGATAACGGCAAACTATCAAAGGTCATCGACAACAATACAATCAAAAGCAGTCAGCGCTGCACAATAACACGAAAAAATTAATAACCAAGCACAATAGAAACAATATTCAGCAAAAACAATAACAGTTACAAGGGCACTTCGACGTGGTGTAATGGTTAGCTAGCTTGTCTCGCTAAAATCATAACAATTGTAGCTGTGTATTCCATCCTCACTAGGTGCCCCATACTTTCAGCCTTGTGCTGCATTCAAGCTACGCCTAGATTGCAATTTTATTTCTGGTCGTACAGACATGCCATGAAAAAGTAAGCACAGTGGTGCTAAGACGAGTTTAGACGTGCTAAGACAAGCACTGTACCCAGTTGCCGCGTATGTGGGTAATGGGTAATCTTTGACTAGTGGCCCAGCGTCCACTTTAAAAAAGACCTTCTGTCACAACTCGCTCTAGTTGGGGAGCGGGGTAAATAGCAATCACTAGCAGTAGGAACCAACAAAATGACGCCAATAAATATAATTTCCGACAAATATATATATATATATATATATATATATATATATGTCATATTGTTAGCTCTGCATATTCAGTTCATTTTTTTTATTGTTTATTTTTGTGCATTGATCACTTTCTTTGATCTATCGTCTACTAGTCCAACCAGCTAATATTTTACCGGAATATATATATATATATATATATATATATATATATATATATATGTACAATTCGTGAAGAGCGTCTCTTTTATCTTAAACTTCCTGTTATGCGTTTGAAAATTTAATATAAAACACCTCAAGATACCGAAAGGTTTAAACCAAGCTTGTGTAATCGGCTGAACTCTGAATGAACTGGACAAATCATTCAAAATGTGAAATCTTGCTATTTTTCTTTTCTAATAATTAATAACAGCTCATTTCGTACCATTCTAATGCAATATCTGTTTGTAAGGAATTTCTACAAACCCGGCTGTTTTACTATCATCGCAATGTAGCAAAAATATTTTCGAAATTCAAAAGTTAAACAAGGAGCCGAACGTAGAATCTGCTTTCTCCCTAAAGGGCAGACCATGCAACCTCTACAAACATTATTTTCTCATACAGTCTCATTTTATCAGATATATTGGTTTCTATATTAATAATTCAATTTTGTATCTCTAAAAAATCTTTGCACATAGAAATACTTATACAGATATTTTATTTTTCTCAAATTGCAAAATTTGAGACACTGTTTTCAAAGAATTAAACTAGAGAGACGAGGAAGGCCATCGTCACCTGCACTCTGAAATGACATGCCACTTAGAAGAAGTAGAATTTCGAATGAAGTCTGCTTGTTGTCTTATGTAGAACAACCTGCTGTAGTTTTCCGACGACAAAGGATAGAAATTTAGAACATATTAAAGATTATTAATTTCAGAATACAGCCAAAATAAAATATTAATTTAATATTTTTGTATATATTTTATTTCTCTCATTATCGAATGTATTTTCAAATAACTACTACACAACTAACTAACGGTTAAAATTTTACAAATCGAAACAATGCTAAATTTGAAAACCATTCCAGCAAAACCTTATTATATGAATAAATTTGTTTGGCTAGATATGTCGACATATGCACAATAGAATATTCCAAATCAAAGAATGAAGAATTTTACTGGCATGGAAATCTGGAAATGGTGGATAAAAGGAAACAAGCTTATGCTCCGGAAAGAAAAATAAACAAGATACATAAGTTTGCATAGGTTTAACCTTTTTATTCTAATAGATGTAAAGAAAAAATAAAGATAATATAATAAGCAACTAGTAGATTAGGAAAAAAAAGGTAAATGTTCGTGTTAGGTCCCGACGGCTTTTCCCCCTTCAAATATATCCAAAATAACATTATTTCTGTGCAAATGTATAAGCTGAACTCAAATCAACAATTAGTTATTGAAGAAACGTTTTTGCTTTGAAAGTCCATAAAAAAACGAACTATATCTCGCAATTTTTCTCTCCCGTAACTCCCACGAAGTCATGTAATTAACTGCAGAATGACGTTCTACGTAGGCAGCAATTTCTTTTGAATTTTGGTCGATTTTCTTCCTTTACTGAAACTTCCGGAGATGTACTTCCGGTAATGAAAGTAATAAGCGTAGAAATACAATAGCGCATTACTTTCATTACCGGAAGTACATCGCCGGAAGTATCAATAAATGAAGAAAAATCAACCAAAAATCTGCCAAAAGTCGTTCACATGCGCAGTTCGTCATTCTGCAGTTAATTACATGACTACGTGAGAGTTACGGGAGAGAAAAAGTGCAAGATATAATCCGTTTTGTTTATGGACATTTAGGTAAGTTTCTTCAATAACTAACAGTTGATTTGAGTTCACCATATACATTTGCACAGAGAAAATGCTATTTTGGATAAATTTGAAGGGGAAAAGCGTTGAGACTTACAACGAAAATTTATCAAAAAACAAATGAGCGATGATCTAATGAAAAGCAGAAAGTGAAATACAAGATCATAAGAAATTTGCTGATTTACAAAAATTGGTCATGAGGGTTTCGTTGGGCTTCTGTTTCATCAGTGACTCGTTCAACATTTGCGTCAATACGAGAAGGAATTATCAATCCTGGAATGGATGACGAGGGGAAAAACTAAGCTAACTAAGAAAGAGGTCAAAGAAAGCAAGGAGTCTGAAGAGTGTTAATTCGCTCGCAAACCTGTGGAAAATTACATTCTCACAAAATTTGAAGAAATTTACACCTCGCTCAAAGCCAATGAATACATTATTGTGAACAGAAATGATAGTAGAAGAAAATTATAAAGCTATATGACATTTACTGAAAGAGCAGAACATTAAAACAAGAATATAATTTCACGATGGAAAGACGTCTGTTACATGTGCACGTATTGGGAGGGAGAAGTCAATAACCCCTTTCCTACCATAAAACTAGAGACTAGTAGTAATTGATAGCTGCCCAGCAGCAGGCAACAGGAGAACTTTCCCGTGAAGGTACGGGGAAGTAAAGACGCGTTCGCCAGTGAATTAGAAAACAAAACACTTTCCTTTGAAATGACAACCCACGTGACGAGAAATAGGGTGTAATAAATCAGAAATGAAAAATGAAGTTAAATAAATAAGACGTTCCGACCGACCTGGCTAAAAGATAAGAATGAAAAGATTTGAATTCCTGCTTCACTAACTTTTCTTTCTAAAGAAATCATCTTTAATAAAAATACCGACTTCCGGCGATGTACTTCCGGTAATGAAAGTAATGCGCTATTGTATTTCTACGCTTATTACTTTCATTACCGGAAGTACATCTCCGGAAGCTTCAGTAAAGGAAGAAAATCGACCAAAATTCAAAAGAAATTGCTGCCTGCGTAGAACGTCATTCTGCAGTTAATTATATGAAGCTCGAAGACGATTCTATTCACGCGGAACATTGTTTTATTTATTTGTTTTTGAAATACACAAATACCAATATTGTTTTCTTTCTGTTATTCATAAGTGAGTTTTATGAACATGCTTTTGTCAATTAAGGCAAATATCTTTAACTTTTTTGGACAGTTTAAATCTCTTTCTTAATCACATGTATGAACTTTTATATGTATTGCACATACCGCAGGCACACGTGACATTCTCCTTCCCTGCTGTCGAATATTGTTTGTTGTAGTTTGAAAAAATAATAAAATTCGTTTTTGTTATTCGAACGACTAGTTGTTCATTCTTTCTGCTGTTGATAATCTTTTCTTTATCTCTGCTATGGTCGCACTACCTACCAAGTCTGCGGAAAGACCTAAGGCAGGTCTTGGCCTGTTGTTATGGCTCCATTTCATGTTTTTTATATCTCCCCTATCATCCCTAGCGTTACATAAACAAAGTTTTCCTAAGTGTGTGGGCTGTACTTAATAAGACAATATTTGTGTATCTCTTAAGCTGGGGTTTCCAGGGATTCTTTCAATGTGTTGTTTTGTTCCATTTTTTATCATTCCAAGTGCACCTACTATCACTGGCACGATTCTTGTTTTCAATTTCTACATTTTTTCTATTTTAATTTCCAGGTCTTTGTGAGGTGAAGAGGCTCATCCCGTGTTCCCTGCTTAGGATGAGGTTTCCGGCTTCCTCTTTTCCAATCTTTTTACTTTTACCTTTTTCTTTTTTTTTTCAATTGGAGTAGATATACTAAACTATCGCCCAGTTCACATTCCACCCACGTCTATTGAACAGATGAAGAGGCTCATCCCTTGTTCCCTGCTTAGGATGTGGTTTCCGGCTTTCTCTTTTCTAATCTGTTCATTCTTACGTAGCCGCCTGCACATCAGTGGCGTTACCGCCTTGCTCGGGGTGATATAATTAAAAAAAATTGTCAGTTTTTCGAATTCCTTGCTTGCTACGTTACAATCCGATAGACAAGCCATATCATTTAATAGACAAGTTTTTTCTTTCTGGTTTTTAACAATAATTTCCTGCGTATTTGTTTCAATTTTTCTGTCTGTGTAGATGGTGTAATCCCATAGAATGGTGACATCTTCTATTTCTGTAACCGGTGCTGGGTGATGTTCATACCAGTGTTTATTTACAAATTTTCCATAGTGTTTGCACATTGTCTAATGTAAATATTGCCCTACGTGACGATTTTTAAATTAATTTGGGGCAAGTACAGAACAACCTGAGATTAGATGGTCTATTGTTTCTTGACGTTTATCACAGAACTTGCATTTTGGATCCACATTATTATGTATAATATTTGCCTGAAAGTTCCTAGTGAAAAGACTTTGGTCTTGCGCTGCAAAAATAAAGCCTTCAGTCTCAGACTTTAATCCAGATGCACGTAACCATCGATGAGTATTAACTTTTTCAACATTAGATTTATTGGCACGTTCTGGATATTGGCCATGCAGAGGTTTGTCTTGCCAACGTTGTTTCATCTGTTCATCTTTGGCTTTCATTTTCATATTTTTTGCCGCAATAGTTTGTTCTTGGCTTCTGTTTTGCTTTTCTACAGAATCTACTAACTGTAAATCTTATTTATATTTACTGCTTTCTTTTATTATTGAATATTTTTCTTTCTTTCTTCATGTTGCTTGGCTAATTGTATCATCCAGTCCTTTGTTGTTTCTATGTATGTTAGTAAGCCAATAGTTGTTGTCTTGTATGACAATTCCAGCTGAATAAGACCTCTTCCGCCTTCTTTACGGGGTATGTATAGACGGTCTACATCAGCCTTTGGATGATGCGTCTTATACTTAGAAAGAAGCTTTCTTGTTTTAGAATCCATTCGCCTGATGTCGTTTAGAGTCCAGTTTAAGATGTTGAAACTATATTAGACAACTGGGATTCCAAGACTATTAATGGCCATAACTTTGTTCTGAGAATTCAATTCAGTTTTTAATATCAGTCGTAGCTTTCTATAGTACTCTTTACGCACTATGTCTTTTATTTTTTTATGGTGAATTCATTCACTCTCATTTACACCTAGGTATTATTATTATTATTATTATTATTATTATTATTATTATAATTGTAGATTGATTCGTTTTTTACGACTTATCAATGTTCTGCGGGTTATTTAAATCAAGCAAATATTTTAGATGCTAAGCATTCCTGGAAGGTAATAATAGTTTAGTGAAACATCTCCTGGGGACAACATCCAACAGAATCACTGCTCTATGGATCCATCTCTGATATATGTGCAATCGTACGGAGACGCAGAATGCGCTATTCAGGACACGGTTAACATGCGAGAAGCAAAACTGGTCAAAAAGCAATATCATAACAGATACGCGCATAATAATTCATATAAAGCAAAAATCGTCAATAAATATGTCATGCCAACTAAAGAATGAACACCTGGTCATAGCCAGATTGTACTTGGCCAAAACAGTTGGTCTACAATAATATTCTTATCGTATAACATTGCAATATTAGATGGAATTAATAAAATACACCCTTGAATAACATTACTGAAACACCTGCTTTAGTTTTCTTTCTTTCAGCATACAGTCACTTTTAGACTCATTGAAGTAACAGGGTGTAATCGATTTCTATTTCTTTCTCAGATTAGGCCATTTGCAGTGGTGTGCATAAAAATAAATATATTTTCCAGGTGTATGAGGAAATATGTTAGGCTTTATAAAATATTGCACTATCCGTGATGACATCAGATTTTTATCACACACAGATACTATTGTCTCGACTGCCAATGATTTGTGCATCAGCCATTTTCTGCGATGAACGTTACTCCAAGGAAGCGTACGAAAATTGAATACTCTGGCACAGAGAGTTCGCAGATATTATTCGTGTCACCCTTTCAACTGTTAGTCGTATCATGATGTCGAAGAAACGAAGTGAATCCATCAGTCCAAATGTAAAGGAAAATAATGTCGAAAGAGATAAACAACCCCAAGAGACAACATATACGTGATCAGAGAAATTCTGAGAGATTCTAGGAAGAAATTATTTGTTTCGTTTCAGTTAATTTAAAGAAGGGTGTATGTTGCCAATTCTCATATGAGAAATGAAATACTAAATTATAATAGCGGTAGGATCCTGCCATAAAAAATGTAACTTGAATATCAGTTAGACGATTCTTCTTCTTCTATGTGCCCTGTTCCTTCAGGACGTAGGCGATCATGGTTTTCCACGTTTCCCTATGCCTGGTGGCTCTGAGCACGCCTTCTCCTGTTACACCATGCAATTCTCGTTCCTTCATCCACCTGATTATGTCCTTCAAATATGTTATCCGTTGCTTTCCCCAGTCTCTCCTTCCCGCTATCTGGCCTGTTAGTATCAGGTTCTCCAATCCCTCCTTCCTCATTGCATGTCCCAGAAACTTCAGCTGACTCTTCCTGATTCTCAGTATTAATTTCCTTTTTGTTTCCATCATTTCCAAGACCTCATCATTGCTTACATGCTCGATCCATGATATTTGCAGCATCCTTCTGTAGAACCACACTTCACTTGCTTCAAGTTTTAAATATCATAAATGATACGCGCTTGATCGATCATCTTTCCTTCGAGCCATGACTAACTAGGAGGATTTTCCCGCAGTACGTTACTATTTCTTTCTGCGGTAGATTGGTTGCCAGCCAATGCTACAGAACTAAAACCCAGTCTCTCTTGCTATTTAACCCATAGCTAAAGGGAGAATAGATAAATTCATATCATCCCGAAGAGAATTTGTGCGTAAGTAAATGCAACGACTTCAACTGGAATTCGAACTTCGCTCTCCGATTTCTCATTCCGAGACGGTATTCTTTGCACCACAGCGCAAAGCTTTTAAAATATATCACTAATGTCATTTAGATATAGTGAATGCAATATTTGGCTATTTTCCTTCTTCTATGTGGCGTGTCGGTTCAGATCGCTGACAGTCATAGCTCTTCTCAGCTCACTGTCACTTGTAGCTGTAAATTTAATCTTTTTAATATCTTTCATAATCCCTGTTCTGCTAATCATTTACACAAGCATGTTAGGTCGGTTATAAACTGCTTTCTTCTGTCTTTCTTGCGTTCAATACAAGCTGCCTGTGTCAAGTAGTCTTTCCTCATTCGGTGTTCTAGCAATACCAATTGTCACTTCCTGATGCCACACATAATTAAACTTTCGGTTCATATTTTCTCTAACTGTTGTATCGCAGTTGTATCGCAGTATCGATAAAAAGAGAAAGGGTGCTACGGTATTATTCAGCACAATATCCAGTGCTAAAAGAATATACACAGAACAGTACAATAATTACAATGACAGATAAAACAGAACATACGACACAAAGAGGAGGGCTTTAGATCGCAATAGTCGCCGGATTAATTAGTCCGAATATTACTCTAATGACACTGAAATATTTCGCCTCGAAGTATTCTTTACTTAAAAAGACCAATTCATGTCATGCTCCTTTCTATCATTTTGACTGCAGGGGTGTCAGCGACTCTACAACGATAACACATCGTCGTTGCTCTCATTTTATCTCCTTGATTCACATCTTTCTCTTATTATTTCTGTTGGGGTGCTCTCCACATTTTCCATGAAAATGGACTATTCGAACCACTATATAAAATAGTAGTGATTATATCTCGAGGAAGGAAGTCGAGTAAGAAAGTCGGGTATTTCCGGTATTGCACCGGAAGTGTTCTACTAATCAATCTATCCCGTCTCTACGACGATACGGTATACTAATTACCTTGTTCTGTATTCTACTAAACCTCATCTCTTGTAAATACTTCTCTTTCCTGTCAATACACCTACTTGTATACTATTAGTCTGTTCTGTATTATTTCACATAATTCTGTTACTCGACGTAATAATTTCTCTAACACATCTGTGTCTTGTGCTTTCTTTTCGCTCTCGTCTCATGTAACCCGAAGCGCATCAATATTCACATCTTTCTCTTATCCTTTCTCCGCCACACTCTGTATCTTGTTCTTCATTCTTTTCGCCCTCATTTCATCTAACCCCGTCTGCACCGGTGGCACTATTGACTTGCTTGGGAAGAAAAAATTATATGAAAATGTTCAGTGCAAAATAATCTCAGCGTCATTTTCGAAATCACATTTCTGTTGCTGCAAGTCTCTATTAATCTGTGAGAATATTGTACAATTTTCAATGCCATAGAACAGAAGAGATATTACATACCAGGTAAGTTCTCTTTTTTATCGAAATTTTCCTTTAATTTGCTTAGATTTGAAAGACATCAATCACTATTCCAATGCGAATTCAGATTTCGGTGAGGCATTGTCAACTGTTTAAATACTCACTAAAATACTTGCTTGCCTAGTTTCTTTATAAAGTAGATTAGCTGGATCGTACATCCGATATGATGTATGGGACTCGATTTTAAGAAAAACCATAACTTGATCAATCGTCAAATGAGAATAGCTTGATTGTAACTTTCTGTTCTTGCTAGAGTTTTACATTCTCTTGCATATATTCCCGCCTGTGGAATTCTCTTCCGCATACTTGCTTTCCTGACAGTTACACTCTCCAAGAACTTAAATGTAAAGTCAATAGTCATCGCCTGTCTCACTAACTTACATCCTCTCTCTCATGTTTTTCTACATCCACCCCGCTCTCATCAGTACTCTCTTCCCTCTCCTACTCTCTTCCTGACACCCCTGCAATCTCTCACTCCTCATAATCATTCCTCCTCGTCCACCCCACTCTCATCAGTAATCTCTTACCTCTCTTACTCTCTTCCTGACACCTCCTGCAACCTCTCACTTCTCAACATTCCACCTATGTCACCGCTGCACAAGATTGGCATTAAAATGCCTTGCTTTGGGCGACACGATAACCGTACTGATGAGCTGTGATACAGCGAAACAGATGCTTCTGCGGATGACTATTTATGCTTTCACACCCTGATTGAGCACTCTGGAAGAATGGTAGACTTTGAAAAACAGTAGCTACCCTGGCATGTACGCATCGCTCATTCACTAATGAATTAGAGCACTCTTGCTATTGGGCGTGTGTAATGATAAAGTACATGCTAAAAAGTGTGCCTTCTTCTACCGTGCGCCCGTAGCCGAGAGGTAGAATCGCCGACTGACGCCACTTCGGTCGGATTTCAATCCTGGGTTAAAAGCAATCGGAGTCTAACAGTAGTGATGAGCTGTGATACAGCGAAACAGATCTCTCTGTGGATGACTATATATATATATATTTGGTAACTCTGAGCGGCCTTTGTATTACATAAATACATTTCCTTATAAAAGGCTATGTTTGAATCAAATTCTGCCTTCTGATTAACTTTCTTAACATCCATGTTTTTATTTTTAATTGGGTATTAAGGCCAGTACTCAACTGCGACAGTATGTCTTATACTGAAATACAGATTTCAGGCCATTTTGTGATTTTACCTTTGGGTATGAAACAAACTGTTCCCCCCTGAGAGTTGACCTCCATGTTCAATTTTATATTTGCATGTGCTTAAAAACATCGAGAGGGGCATAAAAAGAATGGGGTGAAAGTTTTTTTCAAACACAAGAACAAGTATAACAATTTCAAAGATGCCGAACTTGACGGATTTAAATTCAAAAATATATTACCATGCGACGAACAATTATTGAAACATCTAATAGTCAAAATAAAATTCACTAAATCTACTATCTACAGCAAAACATAATAAAAAAATGTTCATATGAACATAATATCAGATAAATTAAATATCAAAGAAGATAAGACAGATAACCATTACAAAATCGATGCAGATATGTACCATGAAGCTATCAACAAAGAAGTCACTGTGTTCAAATCGGTCATCAAACAACTGAGAAAAACAAATGATGATAGGATTTACAAATTTCACAAAAATGCATTAATCACAGTTAAATACCACGAAGCAAATTTCATAAACAGTCCACAATAGCGATTACTCAATTCAACTAAGACAATATTGGTAAAGTCAACAAAAGCATCCTTCAAAGAGCATGAAAATGTAATCTAAAAATTACCCCGTAGAATAAAACAACAGAAGATATAAATATAGTTTATGTTATAAAAATGAAAAACGAATGTACATTCATCAAATTTGGTATTTTTTACATTTACCGGAAATTCTATTTAAGACTTCTATAGCTTTAGCAAGAATACAGTTCTATTAGCGATCGTTAAAAAGACATAATAAAGCAGGCACTATAACCTATATTATTCTATTATCGTCATCTGTGGAACAAAAGAAGTTTACCTCGATATTAATTTCACTATAAGAGCATACGATTCTGTGTAGGCAAGTAAAATTGTTGAAGTCTTGCAACTAAGATTTGTTTTCGACATTAAAGACATCCGATTCTATAGAGATGTTGGAGTAATTCTCCTTAGTAAAACAAGTCCACGAAATATAGACCGATTGGCAACTATAGATACATCAGTAAAGAATAAACCCACAATTATAAAATTCCAAATAATTGAAATATCTATCTATCTATCTATCTATCTATCTATCTATCTATCTATCTATCTATCTATTTAAATATATATATATATATATATATATATATATATATATATATATATATATATATTTCTTTAATAACTTTAAATTCATGACTTCCTGAAATGGATAAACTTAATTAAAAATTTAAAGATATTACATTTAAATCTATTCCCCCTTCCTAAATATACCGTTTCAAACCTCTGTAAACATTCACTAGCCTCTACGAATTTGATATTTGATACTCCGTCTACCTCTTGTCTCTACACCCTGTAACCTCGCCACTACCAGCTCTGTCCTGTTCTACTTTGTGACCATTGTTACCCTGCCCCTTTCCTCCCTTTACCCCAGGGCCTTCGCTATTTGGAACAAAACAATGTCATTGACGTGACGTGGAATCTCTGTTAGAGATCCCATGCCGAAATGTATATCCGACACCTTTGAAATTTGAAAATTTTCTCTAATCTAATATATATATATATATATATATATATATATATATAAAGAGAGAGAGAGAGAGAGAGGGAGAGAGAGAGGTATGTTTTGAAGTCTATCACAATGCGTTTAATAAAATAAAGTAAGGTAAAGAAGGTGTTGGGTATTATCTATCTATTATTCATTAATATTTTGAGATCAAAATTTCATCTTCAGTATGGCATATATATATATATATATATATATATATATATATATATATATATATATTGTGTGTATTTTGGCAGCATTTTTTCATTAATGCAGGTTTCATTGAATAATATAGACAAGTTTTGTCTATTAATTTTGTGTAGTATCCGTTCGTACCGTCTGATATACTTGATGGTGATATCGTTGAAAGACAACAAAAAATCACAGTAATTCTTGATTTTTTGTTGTCTTTCAACGATATCACCATCAAGTATATCAGACGGTACGAACGGATACTACACAAAATTAATAGACAAAACTTGTCTATATTATTCAATGAAACCTGCATTAATATATATATAGATATATATAAACTTATTTATAAATGGAACTTTGTCTCTCTCTCTCTCTGTGTCTGTGTGTGTGTGTGTCCGTTACCTATAGACTCCGAAATAGCTGAACCGATTTTCTTGTACTATAAGCGTCTGCGAGTGTACTTAACTAGGTTTTGTTTCGAGGTACTCCCGATAAATATCGAAAATCAATAATCGAAAAAATCGGGTTATAGAAGGAATGGTCCGATTTTAATCAAATTTGATACACTCATATACAAAGACATAAGCAACGATATTCAGACGTTTCAAGGTTGCAGTTCTTACAATAGTGCAGAAAATCGATAATATATATATATAAAAGGGAAGATGTTTTTGTGTGTATTTGTTTATCTGCCTGTATGTCTGCCTTTTTTTCAGCCCTTTTATTTTAGATTTTACTTCGTTTGGCTCTAAGTAGATACAATTGTAGTTCTTAGTCTCAGCCATGATACATTTTACTCAGAAGACTTATTTAGCCTAGAAAATTCAGTTTACTTCGGAAAAATACCTTATTTGATATTGATACCAGGAAATCAAAATTAGTCTTACATCCATTCATTTTTCATTTAGTCTACGGATTCGCTTTGACTGGAAACAACTATTGCTTTTTGGTCTTTCGTGCCAATGTCAAAAGAGTCTGAGCTCCAGAACCATGGATTAGTTTTAAAGCTTTCATTACCCCCCCCCCCCCCCGAGCAACGCCGGGCTATACTGCTAGTATATATATATATATATATATATATATATATATATATATATATAGCAGTAATAATAAATCCAGGAAAAGATTTAGGAAATAATCCCAAGGGATCCTAGTAATATTAAGTTATATAGTATCATTGATCTAAGAGAGAGTTCGGATTTAATTTACAGATTTCATCTTGGGCACAATTCTAAATCAAAGAAAACGAGTTGGTTTCCAAGTGTCGTTATATTAGTAAATTTAAACTCCCTTATTTAAGATATTATCTAAATCCCTTACTTCCCATTAATCTGTATATGTCTTTTAAACTAATTTTGATACTGGTTAGAATTTAATTTTATACACATGATAACATTTAAGGTTATTCCTATGGACTACCCTTGACCCTCCGAGCAAATTGCCTTACCCCCACTTCTTTAACTATGATAAAGCTACTATTTTCTATCCGTCTTTCCTTACTTTGTCTACTACTTTTTCTCGACTAACCATTATTTCTGCGCTCACTATAATTTCATCATTATACGCCCTGCTGGGGTTGATAAAGCGGGTTCTAAGAACCTGTAGGAATGGCTATTCCGCAAATGTAAAACACTGAATTTACTCAAGATATATATATATATATATATATATATATATATATATATATATATATATATATATATATATATCCCAGTGGAAAAGTAACGAAGAAAAATTTAACAACATCGAAAACAGTAATTTAAAACAGTGCTCAATAAAAATTAGAACAATGAATATTTTTTAAAAGTATATTTTATAATATTTACAAATTCTTATCTACTACAAAGTGTAGAATTTGTTTCGACATTGAAAGAACAATGTCTCATCGGGTAGTGTGAAAAGTAAATAGAAATTCTTTATCTTATATTTCGCGAATTATGTGTGAGAGGTAGTTGGGGTGGGAAATGGGAAAGAAATGTTGCAAGATGTCAGAATTTGAACGAAAAGAAGGAAGAGTTATAGGATAGAGCTGATCAATGGACGTGTTGAAGATTTTATAGACAGATTTAACAGTAGAAGATAAGGCATATATATATATATATGTATATATATATATATATATAAGGAAAACTTTAGTTGGGCAACGTTTTTTGTTTACTAATGGACTTTATGAAGGATTTCCTTTTGAGAACTATATTTTTCAACAGAAGTAAAAAAACATATCGTTAGTTTTCAAAATGATGAATCTTAGGAAAATTTATGGATATATTGCAATCTAACTATAAATCAAGGACAATTATGGAAGATGCTGACTTCTATAAACTAATGGGGAAATAAAAGAAAATGCGTAAATTTTGTTATTTGTTGATGTTGATTTTATTTTTGATGATGAAATTCTTATTTGTATTATTTTAGTTGAGAAATTATTTCGTGTATTATATATTTTGAACAACAGAAAGTTCAAATGCAACATTCGACAGCGGAACTCTCACGAATTTTCCGTCTAAGTAAGTCACTTTCTCTGTTAAGTGGGTCATTCTTTAGATCGAAATTGTGATTAAACTTATTTCTGTATACGACTAATGCATTTGATAAATTCTCATGTATAATATGTTTTTTTTATTCATATGTATATATGCACGCATGCATAATCTCACACAGTCACACGTAACTCCACACGCACAGAAAGCAAATTCAAACATCTTGTTGTATTAAGTAAAAACGGATCGTTCCTCGTGATGACATAAACTCCAGAATTAATTAAGTCATACGGAAATGTCTGCCGAAATCTAAATTAAGCTAACAGCGTTTATCATGGAACATTCATTCACCATTACTTAGACGGCTTGGAAGGCAGTGTTTTTGCAAATGCCGGTGAATTCAATTATAAATATCAATGTCGTGTCTGCCATGCAGCTGGATATCCTGTCTTCAGTTAAGTGATGAACCACGATGTTAGCAATTATTCTTTTATCTTGTTTACGAAAATGTCTTTAATATCTTGCTGCTCTGTCGTCAGGTTACCTCTTATTTTTGTTTAAATTTTCATAGATTTTTTTATAATACCACTGGTGAACTATACTACATAGCCTGTATTATTAATGGATGGCTATGTAATCTATTGGTCATTATATGATTAGCAGTTTCCTTACAAGAATGTAAGGAATGACCGACCAATCAGAACGACTCTCGGTTGAAATTATTAAGTTTCTTTTTTTTTAATTAGGAAAATATCTTCGTATGCGCTATTATAACTCTTTCTAATATTGATGGGATTTCTGTTCCTAGCTTTTTGTTTAAAGTGAATTGTCAATATGATTTTTTAAAAATCATAACCCTCTATGTAAGGCAAGCTCAGAGACAGAAAGTTGAACAAGAGAGAGTACGCATCAATAGAATCTCTCTTTTACTCCAATAGTGTCTACGTATTTAAAAAAAATAGGAATATCCCATTCCTGTATGCCGGTAGTTATACAAAATTTTTAAAGGTCAAAATTGGCAGTAAAGCATGGAGCCGAAAAAATGTTCCAAAAGCAAGAAGTGCGAGAAAAGAAACTGTTATTATAGCATAGAACTTCCGGTTAACTATAACCAATCTAACTATAAAAGGATAAGACCTTACCGCTAATCTATTACTTCGCTTAAATTGACGAAGTCTAGGTACCATCCCGAAGAGTTCAACTAAACATTTGATATGGAAGTATTTATAAAAATATGCGTAGAGAAACTACATTACAGCGTTGGGAGAATTACAGAAAACAAAAGGCCAGGTCAGGACAAATTATGTTGATAATTGTTCTTTGGATTTTATCGATGATCTCTAAATACACAGCGGAGCATTGGGGCATAAGTAGCAATATATAAAGCATGGTAGAAATAAATATATAAACTTGATTCAAGAAATACAAATATTTATCACGACACAGTGAACCGACTTTCTTCGTAGCTAACATAGCAATGTATTCAATATAATCGTTTAATCTCTTTTCAGCCGAAAATGTAAACATGTCATTCTAGAGATGTAAGTTAATATTCTCGTGGATATCAGCTCGGTACTAGAAATCGGAGAGCCGAGTTCGAATTCCAATTGATATACCGTGAATTCACTTAAGCACAAATAACCTTGAGAAAGGTATTAATCTATCTCTTCACTCCAGATATAGGTTAAATAACAGGACAGATTGGGTTCTATAGCTTTGGCTGGCAAACAATCTATTGCAGAAAGAAACGGCAACCTACTGCGGAATAATCTTCTGCCCAGGCAGTCATGTCTTTTTCGAGACATGATCGCACAAACGTGTATCACGTTTGGCACTTAACTAACTGATTGACTGAAGTTAATATACATTTCTTACGTGTATGGTAGTTACATTATTTATACTTTAATATATATATATATATATATATATATATATATAAACATGTATTTAATGTTATTTGGAAGTGTATACACGTACTTACAATACACACTATATACGGAAGCATATGGCAGCTAATATTCATGCAAACACGTTTAATAAATTACCTCTGAAAGAGTATATATGTTTAATATTTATAATCAATAACCAGTCTACGATCTCAAAAGCGAATGCTTTTAACACATCGTTGAAAATCTGATTTGCAGTTGCAAAAATCAAAACAAAAAAATTGAGAGTTTGACGCATCTACAAAAAAACCTGTCCAGTGTCAAACGCGGCTAGTGAAGCGATGGGTGGCAGTACCGCCTTCGCTATTGAAACCATGTTATCTCTTCTGCTTAGCGGCTGACGGCGGCAAGGTATTGCACGTGCTTTTACACGCTGTATGTTGAAAATGTGATTATATTTTCCACCGTTCATAAAAGATGTTATGTATTAGAGTCGAAATTGCAGATAAATTTTATATTTGTTCTGCTACTTCCGCAACCTCAGTTATTTTCAAGAAATGGGCAGTGTCTGTGTGGCATCTAGATACCGTTGACATCATGTTGTCATTCATTAATTTAAATGTTCACAGTTATAAAGAAAAAGATGTATTCAATAGAATACTGCCTAAAACATGGATAGCAAGTGGTTCTTGAAATTGATTGAGAATTTGTAAAAAAGCATAAAAACCGACCGAACTAACATGAAAGTCAGACAGTTAGTCCACAATGATGAGTCCAATATATAAAAACTTATTCGAAAATTGGAATAACACAATAGTCAATTAAATAGGTACCCTATATCGGTTGAATTTAATCAAAGCTGTCTGAAAACACGCACACACATACATATAAACACACGCACGAACACACGAGCGCATATGTATACACACACACACACAATCTCACGCACGCATCAAAACATACGTGCGAGCGCGCGTGCACACATACACACACACACACACATATATGTTAACTTATTATAATTTTTGGCAGGTGTTGATTAATGTGTGCAAAATATTTTTTATCGATTGGTTTCAGTTATTTATTTAATTTTAGTGCCAATGTGATCACCAGTAGAAACAATGAAATATATATATATATATATATATATATATATATATATATATACCCTGCTTGAGCACTCTGGAAGAATGGTTGACTTTGTAAAAACAGTAGCTACTCTGGTATCTACGCATCGCTCATTCAGTAATGAGTCAGAGAATTCTGGCTACTCTGGCTTATGGTACATGATACGCTAAAAAGTCTGCCTCTTTTTACCTAGCGCACATAGCCCAGAGGTAGAATCGCCGACTGACGCCAATTCGGTCGGATTTCAATAGCAAGCAGATGTTTAACTGTACTGATGAGCTGTGATACAGCGAAACAGATCTGTCTGCGGATATATATATATATATATATATATATATATATATATATATATATATATATATATAAACACCTGATTAGCCAGACGGACCTACCTAGGTTACACCTAAACGGATCGTCAGGGAAAGCTGTCTCTGTACTAACCTCTTTTTTAAAATCATTTTTTCCTTCTTTCGATAGTGATAGTTTTCGAGAAAATTTTTTGACACGAATATAATTTTTACAATCTCAATTATATATATATATATATATATATATATATATATATATATATATATTTGCAAATGAGTCAATTCCCCAACCTAGGTTTCAATCATTCGGTATCTTTAGGAGATTTATTAATCGCTTGAAAATATTGAAATGTTGAACCCTAATTTGCGAAAAGAATTAATTTCCAAAATGAAAATGATTAAAAAGTTCTATAATATGAAACTGTTGAATACTTTTAATACAACTGAGTACTGGTCTAATTTGATTATGACCAAAACCTAACTGATATATATATATATATATATATATATATATATATATATATATATATATATATATTTATATATATATATATATATATGTATATATATATATAATGAGATGAATTTATAAATCTTTATCTGAGCGTGTGCACATATGTAGAGTATTATTATTCAGGTGTTAATAAAACAGTGCTCAGTGTATGAACAAAGGTATATTATATAGATATTAATAAATTTACATATTGGCCTAGTTCGATTGCACAAGTCGGATTTTCATCCGTTATGCAATTATTAAGTGTATCTTTGAAAATTAAAGTTCAATTAATTTGAATTCAAGTTTATTCGATGTTCATAGAAATTAAATCTTGTAAATTCATGTTACTGCATTTTTAATAACAGGATTAAAAAATTAAATATTCTAAGATTACATGTATGTAGAAATTAAATCTTAAATTTTAAAATTAAAACTCAAAACTAAAATAAAAAATATTAGTTAACGTAGGACAGTATGTGTATTAATTATATATATATCAACATGCGGTGTAGATATAGAAGAATCCAAATGTGTATCCTTTATATACAGTGGTAGGATAAATCTCTAAGAGAGCCCTAAATATATATTTGTATATCAATACATATAGAGCAAATATAAAAAAAATTAAGGCAGACACGTTATTCCATGGTAAATCGGATGTATGGGCCTATTTTAGGCGAACCATCATCAGCTTCCGTCTTTATTGTACAAAAGATTTTACTTGTACAATAAAGACGGAAGCTGATGATGGTTCGCTTGAAATAGGCCTACACTTACGATTTGCCATGAAATAAAGTGTCCGTCTTAATTTTTCTTATAAGTGGATGTGTCTAGCCACACTGATGAGCTGTGATACAGCGAAACAGGCTTGTATGTGGATGACTAATATATTATGCTCTCATTATGATTGAGCTCTCTGGAGAAGAAAATTTTAAAAACTATTTCCACTTCTGCTATATGCGTGACTCTTCAGAAATGAATTGAGTTCTCTCGGTGACTGCCGTCTCTATACCCTGCTTATATACAAGACATTAAGATTTCCCTCCTC
This sequence comes from Ascarosepion bandense, assembly GCA_037127315.1. NCBI lineage: Eukaryota > Metazoa > Mollusca > Cephalopoda > Sepiida > Sepiidae > Ascarosepion > Ascarosepion bandense. The sequence goes on from JBBBDQ010001737.1 coordinate 661,386, forward strand.
TGATTTCATACGCCGATGACTTAGAGAGTAGCGACTCCGATTGACACCAAATCGTTCGAGTTTCGATTCCGGCTAGAAGCAAGTGGATGTGTCTACCCACACTGATGTGCTGCGAAACAGGCTTGTATGTGGACGACTAATATATATATATATGTGTGTGTATATTTATTGCTCTGAATAAATTGTGGTTTAAAATATGCAAAAATGAAAATTATACAGACATCTCATTTTAAAATCTACAAATATTGAAAAATTTATTTAAAAAAATCTCTTTAATAAAATCGCCATTGGCTTCAACTACGGCATCCAGTCGACTTCGAAATCACCAGCATCTCTTCTATACGGTATTCTTAAGTTGGTGAGTGATGCTATAATTCTTGTCTTTAGTTCATCTTTGTGTTACAAGGAGTTTTGTTGGTTTTTCGCTCAGCTGCACCCTACACATATTAAGTACGTCTCAGCCTCATTTGTTAGGAAGACAGATATAAGTGGTCACAGAAATCGGTTTTTTTTCCTGCTCGTGTAGAATGGTGCAGAGTACTGTTGTTAAGCATAGGGCTTTCTAGCATCTACCATCAAGACTCAGTGTTGCACTACATTTTCCCAGCACTTTATGTATGCGTTTATGTTGAGTGTGAGGTCCTTTGGAATGATGAATCTAGGCTTAACGTAGCCATAATTAGTGAACAATCTAATCATCATGATGTTTACTGGATATATGATCCAACTCTCTCCGAACTCTCAGCACTGTTGTCATATTGACAACCAAACATTCATAAATGTTCGTATTGGAGCTTCCAACGCGATAATCAAACAGAACACCATATTTTTTAGATTTGTGGTGGAGCGATTTGAGTCATTGTGTATTTTTTCTATTGCCAAATTTTTTGTGCAGTCAACAAACAAAAGAAGAAAAATAAAACAACACACTTGCGTGAAATTAAATTATTAAAAGGCGACAATATACTCATCGTACCCTATATATTAAAGCACCTCTGAACAAGGAATGGGGAAGCCGAGTTCGAATTCCAGTTGAATTCATTGCATTCACTTACCCGCAAATACCCTTGGGAAAGGTACTAATCCGTCTCTTCCCTCCACTTATGGGTTAAATAATAGGACAGATTAGGTTATATAGCCCTGGTTGGCAACCAGTCTACTGCAGAAAGTAATGGCAACCTACTGCGGGATAATTTTTTACCCAGTCAGTCATGTCTCTTTTGAGACATGATCGCCTAAGCGTGTATCACGTAATGCACTTGAGTGAATATATATATATTCCAATATTGCTCTTGATATATAAACATCTATATCGTTATCTAATATATATATATTAGATAATGATATACATGTTTATATATCAAGAGCAATATTGAAAGAATTGTATGACAAAATGGAAAAAAAGTTGCATGTGGTTTGATTCGTCCTTTAGGACTCCACTGAACTAAATTTGTTATGTCATTACCACTAGACATGTACACGAATGTCGAATACTGAGTATTTCTCGATTTTTAAAAATATATGAGACCGAATTCATTTAAAGTATTTTTATTATTCTTTCCATCACTATTGTTAGTAGGTATTCCGCACTATGATAATATATAAATAAAATATATGATGTAATAGCAAGATTAGCATTTTCATTGTACTTACTAAATTTACATTAGTCAATGTTAAACAAATAATAAGCTAAAACGTAAGGCAGAATTTAATTCAAGGCCCGGAATAAATGTCACAAAAACTACATAGGAGAAACGTCGAGGAATCTAAAAAAGATGATATGAACACTAAAAGAAACATGTTACAAAGCAATAAGTAAAATGCATTGTTACCCACCGTAACGAGATTGGCCACAATTTTGATATAAGAAATGGTCCACTCATCAAAGGCGAAGACAATTTACTACGATATTAATGTCAAGAGATTGGCTTGATAGAAAAATCGTATTAAGTAAATTTGCGTCCTGACTCTTACAACATTCCACTATTCCTGACGGATATAATTGTGAGACACCTACTAACAAAAAGAAAGACAACAAGAAGAGACTATAGATAGTTTCGGCTAGATATTAAATAAATATCAAATAGCCCGGTAACTTCGATTTTTGCGCATGCGTAATTGAACCATCTTTAGTTTAATAAAGTCCAGAAGGACGAAAAGCAGCATAAGTATATTTTAAAATGCTTATAACTTATTTATTAGCTATAATTTTTATGGGAAATTCATGAGTGGAAAGTACTTAGTATGAGGTTTTATTTAAAATTCGAAATGAACACCATATTATGTTAACATTTTCTTGAGTTGACCAGAAATCGTCAACTGACATCCAGGAACACTAGTGGTATGGAAAACATTACTTCTTGTATTTAGCCTTCAAGTTATTCTAAAGTCTTTGTTTGATATAGTAGGCGTTCTTCTTTAAACAACGCCAAAAAATAAAATCACAAAACATTAAATCAGGACTACAGTTTGGACAATCATACATACACAAGGAAATTACTTTTCAACCACACGCACACATATACATCGAGAGCTATATAGAGACACACACACTTATAGAGAAAGAGAGACAAAAAAGAGAGAAGTGTATGAATAGACTGAGACGGATAAGTAGGTATAAGCGTATAAACATATACTTATGTTCAAAAGTCGTGAATATTTTCATAATAAAAATCTGCATATATATATATATATATACACAAAACCACTAATCAACTCACTGAAAATATTTTCCACAAATATCCCTGTACGAAAACATTAAAAGTATCACACACCAGCAAACACACTCACGCACACACAGACATGCAAGCATTGGTGTTTGTCAATTCTTTGTCAATCTGATTTGCAGACATGTTCGTTGATATATATATATATATATATATATTTTTATTTTTCAATCTAGAAGCTACAAAATTGATTATGCATAAACTTTTATCTACATTCGATCGTCGGGTTAGGCCTCGTAACCTGTAAATAACTCCTCGGTAACTCTATTATATGTACCAGTCTGTGCAATATTATCTTCGACAGAAAAAAAAAGACTACATCCTAGCAACATATTTTCAATTCTTTCAGAGAACATACTTCTACATTCAAATAAGATTCAGACATGGACGTAAACGCTTACTTATAGATATTACATTCGAGAAAATAAGCAAATAAAGTATGTGTGTGTGAGTGCTTAATTTTTATTATAAGAAAATATATATATATATATATATGTATATATATATATATATATATATATGTTACAAAAAAGCGAAGGAACACGTAGATTAAAACCCACTGTTCAAGCCTTTACTTTTATATGTTTTCAAGACAGAGTAGAGCTTAATATTTTAATTTTGTTATTACAATGTTTTAGAAAAGTATAATATCACTAAAAAAACATTTTCATGTTTCAAAACAATAGTGTTCTTCTTCAGGTGATACGTTAAAATAAATGGTAAAAATGATTTATTTTTAAAATATAAGATGAATTTATGGTTATTTAGAAATAAGGGAGTGATATTGGAGAAAATGCTTTAAGTGTGTCAATATTGTTCAATCAAAATTGAGAATTATGAAACCATGAAGGTTTAATATTTGGGTTATGAAATGGGGCAGAGTGGCTTGGGTCTAGACATGTTACTTTTTATTTTTCTCTGGATAAATTGTATAGTGAGACCTTAATTTTTTAAATGGGGAGGTTATAATTTTTAACAGGAGCATTGTTCTGAAACATGAACATTTTGTGTAGTGATGTTGTTTTTAAAAACCATTGTAATAACAAAATTACAAGATATATATATATATATATATATATATATATATGTGTGTGTGTGTGTGTGTGTGTGTGTGTGAATGTGTGGGGTGTATATATATATATATATATATTGATTGTTTAATTGCTTACTTTCTAGTCATAATAAAATTCGACCAGTGCACGTTTGTATTAAAAAATGTTCACTACAATTACATTGTAGACTTTTTGAATATTTTTCATTTGTAAACGAATTATTACGTGACCTTGGTTTCTACCATGTGTGGTGTCTGAGGCGATTTTCAATAACTGATTATACCGTTTACCGTTTTTTTTAAGAACACTCACGCAGTGGTCTGTTTTTTTTAATGCTCACGTGGTAGGGAATTTTTGAACACGTAAATTTTAAAATTACAAGGAATTATAACGTTTTCATCCATGGTTGTATGAACCTAATATTAATGTGAAAAGGTTGTAACTTTAACTGAGCAGGTTCATGCGGACTACGAAGTTTCCTGAGATTACCGTTATGATGCTTTCACACTCACCTGGGCTGGGATAAAACATATCCGATGAGTGAAAATATCATAACTGTATCCTCACGAAACTTTGAAAGTGGCATGAATCTGCTCAGTTAAAGTGATACATTTTTTCGCATTAAACATATCAATGTTTTCTCGCTACTCCGATACCGGAGACTTTACGAAAAAGTAAGGATGCTGCGGATATCGTGAACTGAGCATGCAAGTAACGATGAGGAGTTGGAAAATATGGCAACGAAATGAAAATTAATACTGAGCATCAGGAAGAGACAACTAAATTTCCTGGTACATGTAATAAGGAAGGAGTGCTTGGAGAACCTGATACTGACTGGCCAGATAGAAGGAAAAATAGACAGAGGAAGGCAGCGGATAACATATTTGCAGGGCCTGATTAGGTGAATGACGGAACGGGTGTTACGAGGTGTAACAGGAGCAAACATACTAAGAGCCACAAGGGATAGGGAGACGTGGAGAACCATGATCGCCTACGTCCTCAAGGAACAGGCCCTATAGAAGAAGAAGAATCGGCTTGCCAAAATTACTTTTTATCAGGAAAACTAATGAAAGAAGAAAAATCTTGGCGGTATACAATATCACAACACAACACAAAAATTATAATATATATATATATATATATATATTATAATTTTTATTTTAGAACATGTTCAAATTACAATCAACTACGAAAGTGTACATTATGTTTCGACATTGAAAGAACTATGTCTCATCAGGTAGTAAACGTTATTTTTTGAAAAGAGATGGAAATTCACTTCTTTATTTGCCAAGTTTTTGTGTATGAGGTAAAGTGAGTAGGGAAAATGAGAAAACAAAAATTTCATGTGATTGATAAATAGCTGTCGAAATTACGAAAAATTAAAAGTAAAACTGACACCTTATTTTAATAGAAACTTACCTAAATTGAACAAACCTATCTTGAATTACTAAAGAGGATATTTATTCAATAAACAAATATTGCTTCAAGCAATATTTCCAAATGACATCGAAATCGTCAGCATCTCTTCTGTGTAGTATCCTTGTTTAATCTGTTGAATGATGCTATAATCCTTGACTTCCGTTTATCTTTGGTGTTACCAAGAGATATGTTCGTCTCTATTTCAGCTGCTCCTTTCAAATATTAATCAAGAATGTTGAAGCTGTAGATTTAGTCTGACTGGGTTTATGTGTGGCATGGTGCAGAGATCTAGTGCCAGTTATAGGATCCTCCAGCAACGCTCTCTTGACCCAGAGCCGAACTACCTCCTCAATGCACTTGATTTAGCTCTCCGTGTTTAGTCTGAGGTCCTCACCAATGAATTCGTATCCTTGTAATTACCACCCTCTGAACTCTCCTCAGATTACCACTTAATTTACTTTGGAGTATTCCTATTAGAGCTTCCAGATGGATGCCACACAGGACACCATGTCGTTCCAAAATTTCATCATAATTTCGGAAATAATTATATCAGCCCTACAACTATGAATCTAACTAAAAACTCACGATGCATCTATCTGAAAGGAGCTCAATTTGATCTCGTATAAGCACACATAGGGACCTACCCAACCCTATCCGGAACATACTTTTTAACAAGAAAATATCACAGCATCATATACATGCAATAAAGACATTTTTGATAAAAAGAAAAAACAACAATCAATAATATCAATTACGAACATGCTAACAACACGCTAACAACAAACTTACCATGTTCTGTACATAACACTTACACACTCCTTTGCATCGTTCTGTTACACCTAAAATAACATTCATTCTCGAAAAAGGCTAAAAGTATAGCCGAAAGACCTTGAATAATCAAAATATTTGGAAAATGTTTGTATATGTCCTCAAAAGAAAAACCCTCATAAGATCACTTAAAACGTTAATTTAATAAGTATATATTTGCTCAACATTTTCCTAAATGCATTGACCACTTTTTTGTTGTCATATATATATATATATATATACCGGTATTGAGGAAAGTATTAGGACAGGTGTTATTTTGAAACTACTCTATTGAATATCTATGGAATATTTTGGATTAAAAATTGATAAATTAAATGTAATGTTACTTCGCAAGACACACTTTGGGAACAAATACAAGCTGCTTGGCCGGATATACTATTAGATACATTCAAAAAGCTTTTGATGTCAATGCCTGACAGAATGAAGGCTGAGATCAAAGCAAAATGTTAATATACTAAATATTAAATTTATTTTGTAACAAGTATTTTTTCTTGTTAAAACATTTGTTGAGTAAATCAAATAAAATTACTTTAATAGAATTGTTTATTTGTTGTCAATACGTCTCATGAAATATAAAAATAGTTCTTGTCGTAATACTTTTGCACAGTACGGTATATATATATATATATATATATATATATATATATACATATATATATATATATATATATATATACTTTACACATATTTCTCTAAAATCACTTTCATTTTCGAAATGGTTCACTGCCCCACTTACATGCTCCCTGTTTATGATGACAATATATTACATGATTGTGACTTTGAAACAGGCTTCTGAAATATGAATAACGTTTTGATCTTGTGGTCATTCTCGCAGAAATATATCGTGTTATTGAGTGAAATTAGTAAAAAAAGACGCACAAGCTGGTGTATTCCATGAATAATGTCCAATACTAATAGTTTAATGGTTTCGTAGAACAACAGACAACGATTAAGTAAGTGGTTACAATAAAAAGAGAAACCAGTAGAATCACCAAAATCAGACTCCATCCAGAAATGTCATTTGCTGTGTGTCCGGTGGAATATGAAAGATGTCGTCCATTACAAACTACAGAAACACAGAAGCACCATTAATGCATAAAGTTTATTACTAGCAACTTGCTTGTTTAAAAGATTCGTATGTCAAAATGTTCTGCTCATGTTCTGTCTTTCTTACTTTGCAAAACAATATCAAGAAAAACAAAACTCGTAAGGTTAGAAAGTTAGTCCGAATTATCCATGATAACCAGAATTAACTCCTCTTATTGCGAGAAACTTTCATACGTGAGTGAAAAGATTCAGAACTAAAAACAAAAAGAAACAAACAAGCAAACGCGGTTGAAAAACTTCAATCAAATATTCTAGCCGTATCAAAACGTAGGCATCTTAACGTATTTTTTAAATTTTCAATTATAGTGAAATGGTTGATTTAGTCAGATTTTAATGAAAATCTTTTGTTTTTATTTTTTTTATTTTGGAAAACTGAGAATGTTTTCTAGTTTTGTATTCAAAAATGTTTTACTGATAATAATATTTTCGCTTCAAAATGTGATATTGTAATAATTTTTTTTTCTTCAAAAGTGTATTGTTGGTAATATTTTTTTAGAAATGTATATATTTTTATAAAGAAATATTTTTATGTATATATTTCTATAAAAATGTATTTTTATACTTTCATAGTGTTTTGACCCCGGTGTGGGTGTTAACTATTTGTCCATAACTGGGACCCTAACAGGTGCTTCCACTCCGAGTCAGAGTAGACCTGGGAACAACAGCAATTAAGATGTGGTTCCATGTTCCTCACAACCTCTCACTCAGAGGCCTTGCTGCTGGATGAAGTTTACCTTCATACCCAGGACAAGCAGATATCTTTAAACAATTGAATAAAAATCTTGCTTTCCTGGAACAACTAAAGATTTAAAGGGATTATATTTTTGATAAATATTCATTTTGATGTATTTTCTGGTAAAACAATTGTCCAGTTCACATTCATACCCAGTCTTTTGAACAGGAGTAACCGTTCATCACTTGTTTCTTTTTAAAGGTTGGGTTTCTTGTTTCTTCAAAATTATTTTAATTATTTTTCATTCTTATTAGCCTGTTGCCTTTTAGTGGCATTATTGCTTGGCTTGGGGTGAAGCGATTACAAAATTAAAAAAAAAAAAGTAATTACGGAACAACATAATATCAATGCTTGAGGTAAACTGAATGCAAAAAATTAAAAAAAACGTAATTACTTACAGAACAACTATATATAAGTGCTTGAGATAACATTTAACAAAACCAAGTTGCAATTAAGGTTGAATTTTTACATTACAGGACGGCTTAAAGAAAAGTATACGCACATAAAAAACATCCTTTTATTTATAAGACAATACGACTTCTTTTACGTTGTATAAATTTTCAAGAAACAAATTTTATTCATAAGAATGAAAGAAAAATCGATATGAATATTCATGAAGTCATTTTAATTGCATCCCTTTTTCTTTCAATTTTTTGTGATCGTTGCGGTAACTTTTTTTTATTCAATGGAAGCATTCAGAAAAATATGACAATTTGGGAAATATATAAAAGATTATTTTGTTTTATATATGCATTCTAACAATTGGCTAAATGGTAAAGTTAACTTCATTTTAATTTACACTAGCAGTATAGCCCGGCGTTGCTCGGTTGTAATGAATACTTTAAAACTAATCCATGGTCCTGGAGCTCAGACTCAGCTTAAAGAATATTTGTGTAAAGTTTGGTGAGAATCGGATAAAAATTGTGGATTTGTATAAAGGACATACAGACAGATAAACACACACACACACACACAAACATCTTGCCTTATATATATATATATATATATATATATATATATATATATATTATCAATTTTCTGTACTATTGTAATAACTGCAACCTTAAAATTTCTGAATCTCGTTTCTTATGTCTTTGTCTATGAGTGTATCAAATTTGATTAAAATCGGACCACTCTTTCTATAACACGATGTTTTCGATTATCGATTTTCGATATATATCGGGGGTACCTCGACACAAAACCTTGCTAAGAAGACTCACAGACGCTTATAATACAACTGTGTAAATTTTCAAAAAAATCGGTTAATCCGTTTCTGAGTCTATAGGTAACGGGCACACACACACAGAGACACACACATACAGATAAAATTCCATTTATAAATAAGTTTAGATAGGTTACTCTTTACTCAACAGATTGCGGTTGTTTCTTGAATATTCAACATATATCTATCCATATCGGTATGTCTATATCTATCTCTATATCTATCTGTCAATAAAAGTCTAACTTCAGCTGATTATACAAATTTGATTAAAGACCAACGAATGTAATTTGTTAAAGATTTTTAAATGTTAATTTTTGTCAATATTCTAGACATTTTTCTAGTCTCTGACAGAATGTTAAATATGAAATGTTCTATTTCTGCGTATTTTACATTTCGTAAGCCATTATCGCGTCGTGGTGAAAAGAATATCGGCTCGGAATGAGAAATTGCAAAGCCGAGTTCGAATTCTAGTTGAATTTGTTGCATTTACTTAAACGCAAATACTCTTGAGAAAAGTATAAATCCATCTCTTCTCCCTCCAGCTATAGGTTAAATCGAAGGACGGATTGTTTTTTATAACCTTGATTGACAACTAGTCTATTTTTAAAAAACTGGAGTGTCCTAATAATTACGGCCGGTAGTATATATATATATATATATATATATATATATATATATATATATATATATAATATTATTTATTCACAGTGATATTGTAACATATCCATGTTATAATTTATGAATAAATAATATTATTAGCTCTACTTTTGTATTGAGCACTTTCTTAAAAATAGTGTGTTTTTGACAAGGAATATTATTCCAACAATATATATATATATATATATATATATATATATATATTTAGTATATCGAGGCAACAAGTAATTTTCTAGACATATGCTATTAAATATAAGAGACAATGAATGTCTATTATGTTTAATCATGAGCCGTTCTAAACGTCGTATTTTTGCTTTAATTTCCGTTGAAAATAAATTGGAGAATTTTTGTCTTTATTTTCAACTGAAATTAAAGCAAAAATACGACGTTTAGAACGGCTCATGATTAAACATAATAGACATTCATTGTCTCTTATATTTAATAGTATATGTCTAGAAAATATATATATATATATATATATATATAAATTAAAATAGGATTGATTCAAGGATGTTGAATGACCATTTCGATATGAAAATCCCCACGGGGGATAACACATCACCTCAGCAACGAAAAAATCCTTTCAGAAACTGGAGAAAAATCAGTCTAATTTCCCTTTTTAAATAGATTTGAAAAGAAATTTAAAAAAATAGGCTCAGCATGTACCCCTAAAAATTTTCGTGATAGGTGCCGTCTATGTTTATTGGAGAAGATTCTGATTTTGACGTATCCTCATCAGGACTTACTTTTGAATCTTAGAAAGGAATTCCTTAATAAGTGCCGTCATAGGGCGGATCTTAAATTTTAAATTTGTAAATTTAAATTTTGAAATTTTAAATTTTGTAATATTTAATTTTTAATTTTTAATTTTTAATTTTTAATTTTTCTTTTTATAATTTTTATGTATCTGTGTATGTTTGTGCATGTATGTGTATATTTGTATATATATATGTGTGTATATATGTATATATGTATGTGTGTATATATGTATTTATTTTTTAGCTATTTAAATGCTCTTTTTATAATATTCATTAAATTTTTATATTTTTTATGTATGTGTGTGTGCATATGTATAATATATATATATATATATATATATATATATGTGTGTGTGTGTGTGTGTGTGTGTGTGTGTGTGCGCGTGTGTGTGTGTATATGTATACATATGTGTGTGTACATATATATTGTGTGGGAAGATTTTTTGTATATGTGTGTATATATATGTGTGTGTATGCCCATGTATGTGTATATACGTATATAAGTGTGCATGGTGTGTGCATGGTATTGAGTGTGTGTGTGTGTGTGTGTGTGTGTGTGTGTGTGTGTGTGTGTGTGTGTGTGTGTGTGTATGTATGTATATATGTTTTCATAATTGAAGTATTGTGTGTGCGTGTATTTTTTTATACCTAGCGGTGTCTTTATTTAGTTTAAATTAAATGACCTAATTCGTTTTTTTAAATTCATTTTAAATCCTCTATCTATTTATTCCCTTTAAAATAATTATACCTTTTTCAGTAAGGCCTTTTTCTAATGCTTCAACGTTTTTGGGAAGTTAGGTTTTTGAATATGTCTAGCGTCTGTAATATATAAAACATTTTTCTTTCTTTCCTTTTTTCCCTCCCTTTCTTTATCTCTCTTATCTCAAACCTTTTTTCCGTTTTGCTTAAACTTATATCAATTTCAACACGCCGTCCGTTCTTTTTAAGTTACAATTCTCTTTCCTTTTTTTGCGAACCCAGACGATGCCAATTTTTCTTTTCTTGTTTATTTGATTTTATTTTGTTTAATCTTTTTTTTTTCTTTTTTTAATTTCTTTGCGAATCTATTTAAAATGGGAAATTAGACTGATTTTTCTCCAGTTTCTGAAAGGATTTTTTGTTGCTGAGGTGATGTGTTATCCACCGCGGGGATTTTCATATCGAAATGTTCATTCAACATCATTGAATTAATCCTTTTTTAATTTATATTTGCTCTGTAATATTTTATAACATGGAGCTCTCTTCCTGTATCATATTTTAATATTAAAATAAAATTTTTAATATTAATTAGGATCGGATTTTTTGTAATTTACCTTCCTGCTTTTTCCGCTTGGATTGAAGTATCTGAATATATATATATATATATATATATATATATATATATATATATATATATATATATATATCGCTGCTTTGGAGTATCAGAGCTCATCAGTATGGCTAGACATCCGATTGCTTCCAGCCGGAATTGAAACTCGACCGATTTGACATCAGTCGGTTCTACCATAAGCTATTGGCGCAAGATAGAGAAAGGGAAACTTTTGTGTGTTATATACGTAACGTAAACAAACGCCTGTAGCCAAGATTTTTAAAGATTCATCCAATCGAACGACGAGTGCATAAATCGTCATCTACAGTCACACACACACACACACACACACACACACACACACACACACACACACACACACGTCCACACATACACATACACACGCACACACACACGTCTACACATACACATACACACGCACACACACACATCCTTCTCTCTATATTTATTATAAATTATATTTTAGAACATGTACATTTTTTTTTATTTATCCATTAAAATTCGACTTTTGTTTCGACATTGAAACTACAATGTCTCATCAGGTGGTGTGGACAGGAATGGAAAATGGAAAGCCCCTTTTCTTATATTTGGGGAGTTGTGTGAGGGATGATGGTGGGGGTCAGTGATAAAGGAAAATGTTTTGTAAATTGTCCGTTTGAACTTTGAAAAAAGTGGTGTATCTATCTATCTATATATTAATCATCCACATACAAGCCTGTTTCGCTTTATCACAGCTCATCAGTGTGGCGAGACACATCCACTTGCTTCTGGCCGGGATCGAAACTCGACCGATTTGGCGTCAGTCGGAGTCGCTACTCCCTAAGCCATAGGCGCATGGAATAAGGGAAGGGAAATTTTAACGTCTTGTATATAAGCAGTGTATACAGACGCCAGTCACCGAGAGAACTCAATTCATTTCTGAAGATGTATGTATATATATCATTCTAACGGTGATTTTGATGAGAGAGATTTGTTAATTTGTTTTTCAGTTACTTAGTTTATTTAATTATTCATTTGTTTGGATTAATTTATATTAATTGCATTTTTTATCAATTTCATTTTATTTATTTTCATTTGTCTTTGTGTTCAGTTTTAGATTTCCAAGTAGCGTAATAAATCTCGATGTTTACTACGCTAATTAAAAATCGAAAATTCTGAAAAAAAAAATTGTTTCAAATTTTGAGATACATACCAGCCATATTAGTCATGGAAGAATGAGTCTGATAGTTTGTATATGAGAACGGTATGTGCGTTGTGGTACAGTGGATACCAACGAGGAACCGGCGAGCCGAGTTCGAATTCCAGTTGAATCCATTGTTTTCACTTACGCACAAATACCCTTGGGAAAGGTATTAATCCGTCTTTTCCTTCCAGTTATGGGTTAAATAGCAGAACAGATTGGGTTCTATAGCCTTGGCTGACAACCAGGCTACCGCAGAAAGCAATGGCAACCTACTGCGGGATAATGTTCTGCCCAGTCAGTCATGTCTCTTTCGAGACATGATCGCCCAAGCGTGTATCACGTATGGCACTTAACTGACTGACTGATATAGTCATCGTAATATTTGTTGCAAGTGCGTGAGAAGAAACAAAACAGCTGTAAGAAGAGCGATTTTTTTAAAATGTCAAAAACCCTTTCTAAGATACGTAAATGCAGAATGTGAAAATTAGTCTTGCGGCTACATTAACGGGTGAAGTTGTAACTGTACCTAAATAACGAATAGAAAGATCAGATTAAAAAAGATAGGAATTTATTTTTGGAAAGGCTGAGATTCTCCTGATCACGGCATATCTCCGGTCTGCGATTATGTTAAGAAAAGTGATGTCGATATGAACAGTGATACTGAAATATCACTTAGTCCCAAATGTTAACATGTTGTGAGAATAGAAAGGAATGAAATTCAAATAGATGAATTAACGTTTTTTGTGGTACATTGAATATCGGCTCGGAACGAGAAAACGGGGAGCCGAGTTCGAATTCCAGCCGAATTCATTGCATTCACTTACGCGCAAATACCCTTGGGAAAGGTATTAATCCATCTATTCGTTCCAGTTATGGGTTAAATAACAGGACAGATTGGGTTCTATAGCCTTGGTCGGCAACCAGTCTACCGCACGAAGCAATGGCAACCTACTGCGGGATAATCTTCTGCCCAGTCAGTCATGTCTCTTTCGAGACATGATCGCCCAAGCGTGTATCACGTATGGCACTTAACTGACTGACCTTTAAAAGGTGGAGGATCATAGTTCTCTACATTTTTTTTTAAAATTTGAATATGTCATGATTTTTGAAAAGGACGGTGGAGAAATTTCTCTTTACTTTCTCTAATGCTTGGAATTTACAGTTAACCATTTGTCAGGTTTGTTTCCAATAAAAAAAATGAAGCAATTTTACACATAGCTCAGCACAAATAACAGTTATCGGCGCTTAAAATGAGCCAATTTCAAATTCAAATATAGTCAGTTTCGTTTAATTTCTTACAAATGCTCTTGGAAAAGGTGTGAATCTATCTGTACTCTTCATCCAAGCCATGGGTTAGATAGCAGTGTTAACAAAATCTCTAGAAGTGTATGGAAAAACGTCTAGGAAAAAGAAAACTACGGATTGAAAATTATGGAGTATGTAACGGGAAATTAGCTTTCTCAAGAATTTATGTCGATACGCAGAAAAGGAATGTGAAATGCTAAGGTCGCCTTCGTTTAACGAAAAATAAATAAATATTATATGCTAAAAAGTCTGAAAAATCGGGACCCAAATCTAAATCATTAAGAATTAAGGTAGATTGAAGAAGTAGATGAAACTCATCATTAAATAATAAAATGCGCAAGACGATTTCATTCGTGAATTTGATCAGGAATCAATGTTAAATGCACAAACTAGCATCTCCTTGAGGAAAAAGACAAGCATAAAACGAACTTTAACGTTCTATATTACAAATTTACATGTCAGTTTCTAACCAGTTGGGAATCTAACTCTGGGTTTGATGCACTGTATATCTAAATTCAAGAGCGTGAGTATTTGGAGAGCTTCAAGGGCAGGTATCAAGAGACTTGGGTTTTATTCTTAATGAATAAAGAAACCAGGTCAATGTGAGTCAGATCTAGATCGATGATCGTTTGTGTTGACTGCGGTATTTCTTTATGGGCATCTTATCCGCAATTGTTGCTTGCATATATATATATATATATATATATATATATATATATATATTGATTGTTTGATTGATTAATTCTTAGTTTTTGGTCATATTAGGGCTAGACCAGTACACATATACAAGAGCGTTCTTAAAAAGAAAAAAGAAAACACTGTTACAAGAACGTTCTTAAAA
Source organism: Ascarosepion bandense (assembly GCA_037127315.1). Lineage (NCBI taxonomy): Eukaryota > Metazoa > Mollusca > Cephalopoda > Sepiida > Sepiidae > Ascarosepion > Ascarosepion bandense. Next base: position 676,547 of record JBBBDQ010001737.1, read on the forward strand.
AGCAAAACAGTAAACGGAAAATCAGTTATTAAAAATCGCCTGAAGACACCGCTCATGATAGGAACCTAAGTAGCGGAATAACTCGTTTAAAATTGAAATATATATATGTGTGTCTAATCTTACTGATGAGCTGTGATACGGTGAAGCAGATCTGTCTGCGGATGACTATTTACCCTTTCACATCCTGATTTAGCACTCTGGAAGAATGGTAGACTTTGAAAAAACAGTAGCTACACTAGCATCTACACATCGCTCATTAAGTAATGAATTACAGCACTAACTACTGGCGTATGATACATCATACGCTAAAAGACTACCTCCTTCTAATAAGCGTCCATAGCTCAGAGGCAGAATCGCCTTCTGACGCCAATTTGGTCGGGTTTCAATTCTGGGTAAAATAACAATTAAATGTTTAACCGTACTAATGAGCTGTGATGTTGCGAAAGAGATCTGTCTGCGAATAGCTATATATATATATATATATATATATATATATATATGGCATAGATGTGCATTGCAATGGTGATACAACCTTTGTTAACATAGCAAGTTTGTATATATATTACCAATTTAGACACAAATGAAAATTAGGCAGGTTTAAATGATTTAGCAATAATTTGGTCGATGTATATATACTTAATAATTCTTCATATAAGCGTATATGATTAACTAATGATTATATATATCCTATACTTTATTTTGTATTATCATATAAATAATATTAATTTAATAAATGTTAGTATTGATTGTAGTTAAGAATATATGAAATATATTGTATATATATATATATGTGTGTGTGTGTGTGTGTGTGTGTGTGTGTGCGTGTGTGTCTGTGCTATTTGTGTGTGTGCCTTTTGTCTGTATATTTTATGATTTTGTATAAATGTGTATTGTGGGTTGTCTGTGTTTGTATACATATATGTATATATATACGTATACTTTTATATGTGTATGTACATATATATAGATGTGAAATTTATGGTTGGGTCTGTATATTTGTATATATGTTGGATTGTGTGTAAATATGTATATAAGTGTATATATATATATATATGCATGTATATATATATATGTGTGTTTAGGTATTTTTGTGTAAGTTTATATGTATTTTTATGTATGTCTAATTCTATGTGTTATATATATATATATATATATGTGTGTGTGTGTGTGTGTGTGTGTGTGTGTGTGTGTGTGTATGAACATGTGTATGCTTGTGTATGTATATTTATATTTTTTCTATATATTAATTGCCCATTTCTCATTTTGACTTAAAATATTATTCCAATTCTTTTAATTTTTTACTTTTATTAGTAAATTTTAAACCATCTACAATAGTCTAACCATATTATTATTATTATTTCAAACCAAATTTTTTCCACAATATTTTTTTGTTAAATTTTAACAGATATATATTATATTGGCTCTATTCTTTCTACCTGTTTCACCCTTATTTTTAAACTTTTCATTTTCTTTCTTCCTCTGTCGCCCTGTCATCTTGGCTACTAAATATTTTTTCGTTTTAATTTCTTCGTTAACTGTTCCCCGTCTACTCGAATCGCCCTTTCTTTTTCCGCTGTCACGCCACTTCTTTGAATTTACCCCACCACTTCTTATTCCTGTGACATGGGGAAATTTTGACTCTTTTTTTTTAAAATTCAGACATAATTCAAAAGCCTTCTTCTAATATCGAGTCATGGATCCCTGTTTCTGCCGCTTTTTTCCTGGACAACAATTTTTAAATAATTTGTTCTTTCTTAATTCCTCCCCAACTATTTTTTAACTTCCTGTGTATGCATATGATTTTGGGCTCCTCCCGGTATTTGAATTTTTGTAACATATTTGAATTAATAAATGTTTGCTGATGAAGCTAGAATTTTCTCGCTGAAATAGCTATTCAACGAAATGTAATTTTCGGAATTTATATATATATATATATATATATATATATATAATTCCAACGCAACGCTCACCTTTATATATGATACATGTACCTTTTATAGCTTTAACTGCCTGCATGCCATGATGAGGCTTTATACATATATGTGTACTCCAACGTAATTTTGGAGGTTTCTTCTCTTTCTCTAATAATTATATTGATAAAATTTCCAGAACCACATTGAAACAATAAAAATAGCATGCCAATATTACAAAGAATCACAACCTTAAGTACAGCAAATATCAATTAGAAAATTCTTGTTTTCTGCAGTTTTGTGTCTTTACTGAGAGTAACTTAGCAGATCTTTTATTATCTCAATGTGAGGTATTAATGAAATCCTTAATAAAAAAAAACATTGTTAAAAAATAACCTAAATGAAGCCCTCTCGTCTATATACCAAAACACATTAAAACTAAAACTAAAATTTTAGCGTTACATTTCTTTCATGCTCATGTGTAATCACATTAAAGTAAGTATCTCTTTAGCCCGATGAAGCCCTGAAGGACGAAACGTCACATACAAAAACTTATTTTCACTTCATTTCTGATTTTTCTGAAATAGATTAACTTAAGAGCATATCTAGTTTTCGAAACCTTCACCTTGCAAATTTTAATAATAGTAATAATAGTGATAATAATATTAATAATAATAATAATAAGAATTTCAATAATAATATTAATTTTAATAATAATAGTAATAATAATAGTAATATTAATAATACTATTAGTAGTAGTAGTAGTAATAATAATAATAATAATAATAATAATAATAATAACAAAGTACAAAGTCGTTATGACTGCATTTCATGAAGCGTTACTCAAACCTCAAAAAAACATGACTCGCCAAACATATGACATTTGGCGTGAAAAAGTTGGTCATGCAAATAGAAAGTATATTGACGAAAATAAATTAGCCAATGTACGTAGGTACATTATTCGTAATAACCGACTGACAGAGGCTGAAACTAATGAAATTAAAAGAATTGTAACAAGAAGAGACGAATCAACAAAATATGAAAAGGAACCGGAATCAGAAATAAAAAGTAATAACACCAAACAAGCCACAGGTCATAATGTAGAAACCGTGAAACACGCAAATCACTGCGAAGATAATGCTGTAAGTTTAAAAGTGCTGGAAAGGTGTGATCTGAGTCAGTTAAAAGACAAAAATAAAACGAGTTCAGAACACATCGAAGATAATTATTTGACGGAAAATAAGAACAATATACAGGAAGCCAAGATAGAAATAAAAAACCATCTAAGTCGAATACAAAATATTACAACGGAGGAACGTGAACAGCTCCCAAAATTACAACCAACAAAATATAACCTCCGTACTATTAAACTCTACAATGCAGCACTGAAATCAGTACTGGATTACGACCCTCATACAAATCTTAACGAAGTAATATATGCATCAGCAACAGCAGCAACAAAAAAAATGAATATCAAAATAAAAACAAGGCAGTCTCGCAGGCGTGAAGATCCACCTTGGAAAAGAAAAATACAAAAAGAAATCGAACAACTTAGAAGCGAACTATCAGTACTGGATGAACTGAGTAGAGGAATAAATGTAAGAACCAGGAAAAGCAGAAGAGCCGAAAAAAAATATAACATCAGGAATGTAAATGAAGTCTTATCAAATAAAGAAAAAATAAAGAAAAAAATCCAACTGAAGGCTCAAAGAATAAGACGCTATGAAAAAAGAGCAAGATTTTACAGACAAAACCAGATTTTTCAGACTGATACAAAGAGATTTTACAGGGAAATAGTTAAAAAAGAATTGAAGTGACAGTACCCCCCAGAATGGAAGAAGTCACACAGTTCTGGGAAAAGATATGGGCTTGCCCTAAAGAACTTAACAAGGAAGTACATTGGATTACGCAAGAGATAGAACGAATGAAAAATAAACCCGAACAGACATGGTCTGGAATTATAGAAGATGATGTTAAATTTGCACTAAAAAAAGCACACAACTGGAAATACCCAGGAATAGATAAAATTCCTAACTTTTGGCTATATTATTTAAATGCAGCACATAAAAAACTAGCCAAAGAACTTCAAGAAATGGTTGACGATCCCATTAAAATTCCTGCATGGATGACCAAAGGAATTACATTTCTTCTACCCAAGAATGGTGACGCAAACAACCCGAAAAATTACAGACCAATTACATGTCTTCCGACAACATATAAATTATTAACATCTATTTTAACAAAACAGACATATTTATTCTTAGAAAGAAATGACATGATACCGCTTGAACAAAAAGGGTGCAAACGTGGCTGTTATGGTTGTAAAGACCAATTGCTGATTAACAAAATGATCCTGGAAAACTGCTACAGTACAAAGAAAAATCTTAGTACAGCCTGGATAGACTATCGAAAAGCATTCGATAGTGTGCCACATGACTGGATTTTAAAGACTTTAAATATATACAAGATATCGCCCGTCATCATCAATTTCATCAAACAGTGCATGTCTATATGGAAAACAACCCTTTACCTCAATCATATAAATGGAACCTATAAGTCTAATGAAATAAACATCAAAAGAGGTATATTTCAAGGTGATTCTTTATCTCCCTTACTATTCTGCATATCATTAATAGCACTAACCAGTCAACTTAATAGGACAGAATGTGGTTATAAAATAGGACAAAAGAAAATAAGCCATCTATTTTACATGGATGACTTGAAGTTATATGCTAAGAATGATAATGAGCTGGAAGGTCTTCTGCAAACTGTAAAATGCTTCAGCGAAGACATTAGAATGAAATTTAATTTGAATAAATGTGCTAAAGCTACAGTTTTACGTGGATCAATACAAGAAACATCCTCAATTAGCCTAGACCCTGCTGTAACAATAAAAGAATTGAAACCAGAAGAAGCTTATAAATACCTAGGTGTAAATGAGAGCGAAAACATTCACCATAAAAAAATGAAAGAAATAGTGCGTAAAGAGTACTATAGAAGACTACGAATGATATTAAAAACTGAATTAAATTCACAGAACAGAGTTATGTCCATTAATAGCCTTGCAATCCCAGTTGTCCAATATAGCTTTAACATCTTAAACTGGACTCTAAACGGCATCAGGCGAATGGATGCTAAAACAAGAAAGCTTCTTTCTAAGTATAAGATGCATCATCCAAAGGCTGATGTAGACCGTCTATACATACCTCGTAAAGAAGGTGGAAGAGGTCTTATTCAGCTGGAATTGTCATACAAGACAACAACTATTGGCTTACTAACATACATAGAAACAACAAAGGATTGGATGATACAATTAGTAAGGCAACATGAAGAAAGAAAGAAAAAATATTCAATAATAAAAGAAGGCAGTAAATTCAAACAAGATTTACAGTTAGTAGATTCTGTAGAAAAGCAGAACGGAAACCAAGAGCCGGCTATTGCGGCAAAGAATATGAAAATGAAAGCCAAAGATAAAGCTCTTGAACAGATGAAACAGCGCTGGCAAGAAAAACCTCTGCATGGCCAATATCCAGTACGTGCCAATAAATCCAATGTTGACAAAGTTAATGCTCATCGATAGTTATGTGCATCTGGATTAAAGTCCGAAACTGAAGGCTTTATTCTTGCAGCACAAGATCAAAGTCTTTTCACGAGAAACTTTCAGGCAAACATTATGCAAAATAATATGGATCCAAAATGCAGGTTTTGTGATAAACACCAAGAAACAATAGACCACCTAATCTCAGGCTGTTCTGTGCTTGCCCCAAACGAATATAAAAATCGCCACGATAGAGTTGGGCAATATTTACATTGGGCAATGTGCAAACATTATGGAAAAGCTGTAAACAAACACTGGTATGAACATCACCCAGCAGCGGTTACAGAAATAGAAGATGTAACCATTCTATGGGATTACACCATCTACACAGACAGAAAAATTGAAGCAAACAGGCCAGACATTATTGTTAAAAACCAGAAGGAGAAAACTTGTCTATTAATTGATATGGCTTGTCCAGCGGATTGTAACATAGCAATCAAGGAATTTGAAAAACTGTCAAAATATAAAGACCTGGAAATTGAAATAGAAAAAATGTGGAAATTGAAAACAAGAGTTGTGCCAGTGATAGTAGGTGCACTTGGAATGATAAAAAATGGAACAAAACAACACATTTAAAGAATCCCTGGAAACCCCAGCTTAAGAGATATACAAAAAATTGTCTTATTAAGTACAGCCCACACACTAAGGAAAACTTTATCTATGTAATGCTGGGGATGATAGGGAAGATAGAAAAACATGAAATGGAGCCATAACAACACGCCACTACCTGCCTTAGGTCTCCCCGCAGACTTGGTTGGTAGTGAGACCAAAGCAGAAATCGAAATATGATGAAAAATGACATAATAATAATAGGAAAATAAAGAGGTTAATTTGTATTTGTGTTTCTTTGCTATTTTTTCAAGTCTTTGTCCCTTAGATCATTTGACATGTAAAACTAATGTTTTTGTTTAACATGTGTGAATGTTCATGATTTTCTAGCTTTGGATTTCAAATGTTTGCTTCTCCCTGTTTTATAAATCTGATAAAATTGAAAGATACAATATTTACTAGCAGCATTAGTGCGTAGAAAGCGTAACAGACTAGGGTGGAATTTGAACTCAAAGCACTGATTTTAAATTCCACAATGATAGCCATAACGCAAACCACACATACATTCTTTCCTAACTGTTTCTTAATCTGTGTAATCCTTAATACAATGCTAATTACACACGTGTTAAGCGATAGTTATCCCGTTTCATTCTTTAACTATTTTAATTGGTTTAATTTTGTACGAGACGTGAAAGAAGATTAGTGGCAGCCATATTAACCCGGATAGTGAAAGTGCAGAATCTAGTTTGATTCTTGGTTTCGTGTAAATGACGTAGAATATTCGCGACTATTTCGGCTTTACAATTTAACTAGAGCAGGCAGGTGGCGTTCATTGTGTCAACACACAAAAGAACATGTTTATAGAAATGGCGGCAGTGTGTGTGCTGAATTCAAAAGTTCACCGTGTGGATAAGATAAACGAAAATGAAAATGAAAATATGCCATGGAAATATAATTGAAAACGCAATATGTCTTTGCCACATTTCTGAGATTTGTATAAATTCATTTATGCGGTTCATATGGACTGATACTTAATTCATATAATGCCAATTCTCTAAACACAGTTAAATAATTTGAACTATAATATACACTGCACGATAAATTTACACTTTCAAAAATGTCTAATATCTTCATTATTTTATACAGAACCCTAATAGAAAAACATAAATATATACAAATACAAAAAAGGGAGTGACATTTATAAAAACAATAACAACAATGTCAATAAACTTTATAAAAATAAACATGTTATTGTCTAACTCTTAATATCGTTTATTCAAAACAATTTATCCAATAGTAACACTATCAAAATAATTACACTCGCATACAAACCAATTATGGATATGGTCAGCATCCAAAATATCTACAAATTAATAATTCTGACGTAGGTACAAAAAAAAAAGAAATAAAGTTTTTGTTCCTTACAATATATAGGGAAACAGGCAGAAATATTGAAAATGCGTATATGAAAGAAATAAGATTTTATACACAACAGGTTCAGTTACAACTTCTATATAAAAAAATGATACATTTATTACAAGAGAAAGTAACGGGAAATTCTTGGGTGCGCACTAACGAATCTTACCAAAAATGAAATCTGCAGCCATATATGTTTCAATATCTGCTTTTTTAAACGAAATACTCCAGCATACATGACTATATATATATTTTAAATTAAAAGAACACGTTTAAATTTAGAACCTGTTATTATTTAGAAATATATAATAATATATGATATATATATATATATAATACAGAAATTAATCTGAAACTAAATAAAATAAGTAATAGATTAAAAAGATTGCCAACAACAATATCAACGTTCGTATTTTAAACATTAAATTACATTTCATTACTTATCATCCTTCATAATTTAACTTGACTTTCAATTTGTCAGCATTATTAGATGAGAAAAAATTGAATAACTAACAATATTTTTACTTCTGTTTATAAATACTTGTGGCAAAATAAGATTCCCCTTACGACCATATCACTTTGAACCTCCGAATCCCTTACGATCATCAAAATTATTTAAAGTCGAGCCTGGTCATTATCTATATAGATGTGCACGTGGTGTAATGGATACTGGCTCGTAATTGTTCATCAGAATACAAAGTTCCGATTTTGGTGGAGTTCCCCATATTAAGTTTCGCACAAATACCCTTGGGAAATATATGAATCCAACTGGAATTGTTATATTCGCTTAAACACAAATACTGTTTGGAATATTATGAATCTATGAATCTATCACTTTTCCCCTACGTATGTGTTAATTAGTAAGATATGATTCACAAAACCATTATTATCTTTAAAAAACATCACAATCATCTAAGAGTACATATTATTTTTATAATCGTATCGCCCCAAGCAAGGCATTTTACTGCCACTGTTTTACAGGAGGTTACATTAGAGGAAAGCGTGACAGTTTATAGAGGGTGTCAAGAAGTAGGTAAGAGAATGATGAAAATACTGATGGCAGTGGAGTGGACGAGGAAAGGAGCATGAGAGAGAGGATGCAAGTCAGTAAGATAGGAGATGACTACTGACTTTACATTTAAATTGTAGCTGTCGGGGAAGCAAATAAATGGAAGGGAATTCCACAAGCGGGGAATGCGAGAAAAGAAAATGAGGGAGTAGAATTTGAGTTTACAATTTATTGATTTTGCATTAAAAGTGTGGGACCTAGTTGCTAATCTTGGGGCTCGAGTAAATTTATATATAGAGGCACCGGTGAATTAGGTTAATCGGAGCAGAAGCCGTGAAATTATTTATGGAAGAGACACAGAGAAGCTAAATTGCGCCGGTGAGAAAGGGACTGTATCTGAGTTTCCAAGTCTGGATGTATCATATTAGAGATTCTCCGTTGGATTTCCTCAAGGACACATACGTGGATAGCAGGTGTACCAGACCAGATATGGCATTAGTATTCAACCCACAAGTGGATGGTAGATTTATATATGTGCAGGATTGTTTCAGGCGGAAAAAACTTCCTGGCCCTACACAGAGAACCGACTTTCTTAGCAGCGGATTTAGCTATGGATTCTATATAGTCATTCCACTTGAGGACTGTTGTGAGAGTTAAGCCGAGGAGTAGCAGTGTTTTGCTTTCAGGGAGACTAGCCTGATCTATGGTGGGTAGGTATTTTGTTTCAAATAACCTGAAAATGTTTAATAACCGTAGCAAATAAAAAAATATACTTATATTTGCCTTGATAATGTCCATCAGAAGACAAAACTCATCGGCTAAGCTAAGTTTTCTTTTTATATTTATTTCTAGCTTTAGATATGTAATCTCTAGACAATTGAAATGTTTGCAACTTACGATAATTACGATACTATTCTGTTCAATTACCTATGAGCTAGCTCAAATGACGTGACAATATTTACATAGTTCCTGTATGCAAAAGTCTTATTTCACCTTTTCCAGACCCCACTTATATAATTGCACACATCACACCAATATCGGAATCTGTGGTTGCTAGTGCCGAAGGCCCTCTTACATTACTCTTATTCCAACATATTTGTAAATAAGCAAGCCGTTTTTGAGACGTCAAAACTAGCCACGATCAGAGAATAAGAAAGCAGAATTGCAAGTTCAGCACTTGCAGGTATTTATTTGATGACTTACAGGAAGGAAACATTGGCGACATTCGACGACTGGTCAAACTTCTAGCTATATCTGTGTTAATGGGTTTCAGAAATTGTAAATAACTTCATCATAATGCTAGCAAATGACCTAATCTTGATCGTTCGCAAATGTCTTTTGAGTAAGCTATCTGTTACAGGCTAAAGGAAACGTATGATTACAATGTGGAAATCTAAAACTTTTTGAGCAAATGTTGTGATAACTAAATCAAATGATTTCAAAGACGTAACTGGATATAAAATCAATTGCTGCAAGAATTTTATGAAAGAACTACAATGAAGAATATCACTTACGCTAAGAGAAATATATTAGAAACTTTGACCATTTAGAAACTCATATAAGAATCTAAGACATCCAGGAACATACCGGACAAAAGAAGAAGAAACAGCTATTCTAAGATTCAAAATGCAGAATTCAACTCTCTAACTGTCAAGATGTAGAAACAGCTACTGCGATAAGATGAAGAAATTACCAACCTAAGTGACAGGAAATTAGACCGAAAAAATATGGAAAATTCGGAAATCGACGAAATGATAACTTTCAAATTCTAGTAATGATTCACTAACCGCTGAAAAGACTATATATCTGCTCCAAACGTGGTGAGCTGTCATACTCTCAATGAGGTGCCTATTGGGTTTGATGCACGCTCCGGACCTCAAATACATGGCAGTATTCATTAAAGATTCTGGGAGAATGATCGGTTCTTTATAGTATATGAAGTGTAAATCTAATTTCTGCTATAATGCATTACCTTTTCCATTGAGCAAGAATGGTTTATAGCTGTCATTTTTGGGCCAGTGATGCCGGCTATGACAATTCGAAAACAATTACGTGGTCTTGAGTGAAATAAATTGTTTTCTATAAATGATTTTATACTTACCTGGCACATTTTGTGTCGAGTGGGGATCTTAAATCATGTCTCACTAGCGTCACTGCCCTCGAAGGCAAAGTGCGGCTCAGTTGTAGCTTTGTCCGAGGACAGATATACAACTGAGACAAATTATAGTGTAGATTTCCGGTCCCTAGGAACAGTGTCACGAGGCTGGGCCACCCCATTGCACCAGAGGGGTGGACCAGGTGCTCGTCACTGAGGTTAGTGCGACCGGCGGTTGTGGGGACTGGGGAATTTTTGTTCCTTGCTGGCTCATACTCGTTCGGGCTCCCAACAATAAAAATCGACCGTATGTCACATCTCGCTTCAGTGGGGAGTATGGTAAATATAAATATTTTCCACACGGCAACCCTTATCCTAAAGACAAAGGTTGCTAGCTCGTACCTACTATCGCTATCATTATGGCGAATGTACAAATTAAGTACATTCTTACAACCAACACCTCAGACCTGCATAACTCGACATTGCCAGACAACGTGTAACATTTGAATAATTTTCTGTAGCTACCAGAGTAACTATTAAGGCCGCACGCATATATTTAGCAAAAGCAAAAATAGTAATATTTTTCAGATAGTTGTAAGGTAGATTTATGGTGAGCTAAGTTCGAATTCCAGTTGAGTTTGTTTGTATTTTCTTAGGTGCAAATTCTCTTGAGAATGCATTAGTCTTAAATAGAAATATGTTCAAACAAAATTAAAGAATTTCATCTCATCATCTTCAAAGGTGCTTGGTTAAATAACGTCATCAATCCGCAATTTGATGAGAAAGGCTACACTCTTGAAGACATGGTCAATAAGAGGCTGGTTCCCCCAACAAGATTAAAAAACACCTAGATTAGGATTAGAGTAATCTTTTTGGTCCGTAAATGAATCTTGCATAACATTTTTTTTTTACTGATATGATATCTTATTTAGATATATTGCATTTAATATTAAATAATTCGTGATAGTGGGGAGATGATAGAATACAAGCAATGTTTTTAAAATTATTAGACGCGAATTTAGATAATGATTAGTTTTTTTTTTTTAATCATATCACACCGAGCAAGGCGGTAACGCCACTGATGTGCAGGGGGCTACGTAAGAGTGAAAAGATTTGAAATGAGAAAGCCGGAAACCACATCCTAAACAAGAGATGAGCCTCTACACCTCTTCAATAGACGTGGGTAGAGTGTGAACCGGGCGATAGTTCAGTCTATCTACTCCAATTGAAAAAAAAAATTAACAAAAGAGAAAAGTGGAAAGATTGGAAAAGAGAAAGCCGGAAACCACATCGTAAGCAGGAAACAAGGGATGAGCCTCTTCACCTGTTCAATAGACGTGGGTGAAGTATCTAACCGGGCGATAGTTTAGTCTATCTACTCCAAACCAGTTCGTTGTATATATATATATAAAAGATGTTTGCATCTAAAATACTGGAGATAAAAATCACTGTTATAGCAAAACAAAATTGGGAGGATGGAAATAAATTCAATGCAGTTGTTAATGAGTTTCTCGGCAAAAAGAAAAACGGATAATTCCAAATTTCTTATGGGAGAACAAATTTAAAGTTCAAATCGTATGGGGTGCAATAGTTCATACGAGTTGCATTATATGCGCTTTTTCTACCATCCGCCCGTGTATTGAATACTGCTGACATATCTGGTGGAGTGCCATTGCTATCCACCTAGGAGTCCTTGACAAAATCCAACGGAGAATCTGTAATGTAATCGATTCCGACTTGGCAGCTCGGATGCAGTCAATCTCTCACCGGTGTAATGTAGCTTCCCTGTGCCTCTTTTACAAATACTTTCACGGCTTTTGCTCCGATAAACTTAGCTAACTGGTGCCACTCTGTATGAATTTAATCAAGATACTAGATTAGCAAGTAGGTCACACCTTTTTTCAGTGAGACCAATAAAATGTAAATACAACTTCTACTCAACAGCTTCTTTTCTCGCACTTTCCACCTTTGGAATTCCGTTCAGTCTACATGCTTCCCGGAGAGCTACTATCTGCAGGAATTTAAAATTAAAAGTAAACGTAAAAGTTTAGAAGGTCAATAATCATCTCCTATCTCACTGACTTGGATCCTTTCTCTCATGCTCATTTTTCCGTCCACTCCTCTCTCTCTCTCTCTCTCTCTTCACACCAGTATTCTCATCCTTCTTCTAACCATTACCTGACACCCTTTACAACTTGACCATATTTCTCATCTCTTTTCTCCTATGTAATTCCCTGCACACCAGTGGAAGTTAAATGCCTTGCATGGGGCGAAGTTATTTTTAAATTTCTTCTGGGGAATATTAGTGCAACACCCTAAGAGTTTTGTGAACGAGTTCATCAAGGTATGATAATGATGGAGAAGTTCTATTCAAAAAGAATGTGCAAGCGATGATTATGTATGGTACCTGATTGAAAATCATTCAGAAGGACACGGTTCAAGTCTCTCTGTTGCAATTACTTGATGTATTTAGTCGCCCTTGTGACTACAGTTTGTAGCATTTTGCTGTGCTTATTTTATTATATGCTCTTGAAAATTCCAAACCAGAAAAGAAGATAAAAATCCCTAATTTGAAAGAGGTTAAAGAGAGTTAAATAAAGAGTATTCAAAGAGATAGAAGCTATGGCGTTTAAACTTTTGAAGAACGTAGTTGACAGGACATCAAGTAGCCAGAAGAGAATTCTACAAGCTACAACTAGGGGAGAAGAAACTACTAGCATAGAGTTTACGATTACATTTAGCAATTTTAACAGTGAAATTATAAGCCATATCTTTCAATCAGGATGTGCGTTGTGGTGCAGTGGATATCGACTCGGAACGAGAAATCGAGGAGCCGAGTTCGAATTCTATCTGAATTCAAGGCATTCACTTACGCGCAAATACCCTTGGGAAAAGGTATTAACCCGTCTATTCCTTGCAGTTATTGGTTAAATAACAGCACAGATTGGGTTCTATAGCCTTGGTCGGCAACCAGTCTACCGCGGAAAGCAATGGCAACCTACTGCGGGATAATCTTCTGCCCAGTCAGTCATGTCTCAAAAGAGACATGATCGCCCAAGCGTGTATCACGTATGGCATTTAACTGACTGATGACTGAGTGATCTTTCAATCTAGTAGTACCCTTAGATTCGTGAAGACGTTATGGATAATAATTCTGATGTAGGAATCAAATGTCAAAATTAAGAGAGAATTGAAATAAACTATAATAAAACAGAAATTCCGTTAGACTTAATTCCCCCCCAGCAAAAATAAATCCGTGTTAATTCTTAATTTTTAAATATAATGCAGACATTTGTTTTTGTTTTTTTTTGTTTTGTTTTTTTTTTATAATGGACGCTGATTGTTTAATGTTTAGCCAAAATAATTATGTTTGAGGTAGTCTTATAAAAACCATGATATACAAGACAACATTTTTTTCTCTTTCTTGAATAACATCAAATTTGCAATCAATTCGGAATGCTACTTACGTTCCCATAGACATCAACAGACGGGAAATGTAACCCTCCAAGGAATTTGACAATCGAGTAGATTTCCACTATGCAACACAACGGTATATATTCATAAATTTACAATATCATGTGAAGAATACGTGTTAGTGATTATAATGATTATGGACGGATTTGAAATTCTAAATGGATTATTCGCTTTTTTTTCCCACAAGATAAGATACTCTGATTATAAACAAAGGAAAGGAAGAACTATGAGCAAGCGCGTGTAATTGTTCTAGGGAAACCTAGGATAAATATAGAAACTAAAATATGAAAAAAAAAAGAAATTAATTTTACTAAGCAATTTTAACAGCTTCATGAAATTAAGTTATTATGTGGCAGAAATAAACTTGTCACGAGAAACATTGCATAAACGCAAAAAGAATCTTGCATAGACGCAGGAAAGACCGTGAATATACACAAGAAGAACTTTGCACTGACGGAGAAAGGATATGAGAATGACAAAAATAAACCGAGCAGAGAGGTACAAAGAACTATGCATAGACGCAAGAAGAACATTGCAAAGTCGCACGAAAATCATTTCATAGACGCAGGAAGACACTTGCATGGACGCAGGAAAGACCGTGGATATACACAAGAAGAACTTTGCACTGACGAAGAAAGAACTATGGAAAGACAAAAAAAAAAAACGAGTAGAGAGATACGAAGAAATTTGCAGAGACGCAAGAAGAACCTTACAAAGACGTACGAAAAACATTTCATAGACGCAGGAAGACACTTGCATAGACGCTGGAAGTGCTTTGTATAGACGCAGGAAGAACTTTTCTTAGATGCAAGAAGACTTTGGCAAAGATGTAGTAAGGACCTTAAAGACGCAGGAAGAACCTTACATAGACGCAGAACAAAGTCTGTTTAAACGCAAGAAGAACTGGGAAAAATGCCTGATAATACATTACATGGACAGAGGATGGCTATTACAAGTACGGAAAAAATCTGAGACGAAATCAGGACGAAAGTTTCATTGGCGCAGGAAGAAGCTTGCATAGACGCAGAAAAGTCATATATAGAATTATGAAGAACGTTGCATCGACGCAGGATGAACTGGACAAAGAAGTAGTAAGTACATTAATGAGGCAGGAAAACCCTTACATAGGCGCAGGAAGAAACTTGCATAGACGCAAGAAGTATCTTGCATAGAGGCAGGAAGAATCTTGCATAGACGCAAAACAAGATTTTCATCGACTCATGAAGAACCGGGCAAAAACGCCCGAAGATCCTTGCATAGACTCACAAAAAAAAACCTGACATAGACGCGGGAAGTACTGGTAACTTCGAATTGAAAATATTCAAGACATCGCCTTGCGAACAACTAGAATTAAAAGATTATGGTGTACCGATGAAGCTTACTGTCACGTGTTTTCCAATGGCTGCCAACATATACCACTGCAGTGAAATAATAATAATAATAATAATAATAATAATAATAATGATAATAATTAAGATGATGATGATGATGATTATAGTGATAACAACAATTATTGGTATAGAAATACAATACTAATGTGTTTAGTACTTTCGACGTTTATTTGTAAGTTTTCTATTGAATTTCCGATATCGATCATGTCTCCAAGAAAGAAAAATCGATCGATATGAACGAAAACGCAAAAAGAGCGCCGGCAATTGTATTTTATTATTTCTTATTTGTATTTCTTTATTTTGATTCACGTTTCAACAATCTGGTTTTATTTGCCTTCTTTTCGCTTCAGGATTTTTATCTTAGCTTTGCAAGTGGTTTGTATACAAATCTAATTATTTCGACTAAATTTTATTCGAACGAATGCATAGATACACGAAACTCAAAATACACACACATCAACGCGCAATCTCTCTCTCTCTCTCACACACGCTCACACACACAGGCATACATATATATGAATAATAATCATTTGCATATGAGTGTGTGTTTATGCGTGTGTATTTCTGTGCAAGAGATACATTAGAATCATAATAATTCTAATTCTTTATCCGTGTGTTCATGATTTAGTCATATCATTACCATAGATAAATAATAAACCATTCCATTTTGATTGCGAGAAAAGACGCAAGGAATATGTGTCAGAGACGTTGGTTGTCTTTGCTCCGAAAAAAAAGCATACGTTTTAATAAGAAATAATATAGAGGTGGCGATAATGTCCTCACACGTTTAACGACTTCATTAGTAAAATGAAAAAACTTATGAATTTTAAATCTTTTGATTTGTATACTCTTACTTTTTAAATAATGTTAACTCTCTAACCGTAGCTTAGATGTGATGAAAAGCCGAAAATATAGGGTACTCAGTGAGGATTAAACATTTCAGCCGAAACTCATCTTGCTAACCATTATACCACGTTGAATTGTTCAGTGGTGATTTTCGAAGTGTCGCTTAGATACACCCCAAGGCCAATGGTATGGGGCATTATGTCGTAACTGTTTTCGCGAAAAGAGATTAGTAACCATTACCAACGGTGTAAAAGGGGCACTATTCTTCGGAGCTGGTTCCTCGCCCGGGAAGTAAATATATGAGCAACAAGTATCACTTAACCGTTATCCTGTGACTGTTTGCACCAGACACAAAATTACCCTTGCGAAATAGAATGTCGAGACACTTAACAGCTGTGGACAACTGGAGAATAACAAGCAAGAGATGAGCAGATTGAATATCAGTATTTTAGGAGTGTGTGAATCTAGATGGCCAAACAATGGAGATTACGTCAGTGGTAAGCACAGGATAATATACGCTGGTTGTAAAAATAGCGAAAAGAGAGTCGGCTAGATACAGAAATGAATCATGAAGAACTGTGTCCAGTTATCTGAAAGAGTCCTCCTGGGCAAAATGAAAGGATGGCCCTTCAACATTGCGGTTATATTAGTGTATGTACTAACAACACAAAACACTGAGGCAGATATATAGAAACTTCCTATTTCTATAGCCCCAAGTTTCAGGTAAATCACAAGAAATTCGAATTATCATGGGATAACTGAATTCCAAAGTAGGTAAGGGGAGAGAATAGTTAACAATTGGCAATTTCACACGAGGAAAGCGCATTGACCGAGGAGAAAAATGGGTCCAATTTTGCATGGGAAATGTCTAGGTAATAACTCACACCTGCTTTCAAGAATACCCAAGACGATCATAAAGGAGGAGAAGCCCAGGAGTTAACACAAAAAGGCAAATTGATTATGTCACAATACACTGGATATTCAGGGATGCAGTTAATCATTGTAAAACTTATCTAAGTATCAACGGTGGAAGCGACTACCTCCCAGTTATATGCAAACTAAGAGTGAAACTGCGGAGAATGAAGAAGCCCAGTGCAGTGCCTAGACTGCAATACAACACCGCAGGAAAAGTACAGGGATAGACTGAAATAAAATTATGTGGAACAAATTGGAAACAGAAATTTAAAATAGAACACACTAAAAGAAGCATTAGTAACATCGGCCAACAATATCATCCCAAAGGAAAAGAGACGTAAAAGAAAAAAATGAGTGGATCACAGATTACATTCACGACAAGATGAAAAAGCGGGAAAAATTATGCCAGGACATGGAATGGAATACAGGAAACTATTCAAGAAAATAAGAAGCAAGTAAAAACAGGCAAAAGAGGAATTGGTCAAAGACAAATGCACAGAAATAGATTGAGTACGACCAATAAAGATGACACGCATAAAAATAAGGGATTTAACAGGACAAAAAGTCATGCTACTCAGCGGGATGCATAAAATCCAAAGACGGAACACTAATACTGGAGAAGGAGGAAATAATTCAGCTGTGGGAAGAATATATAAGGGATCTCTTCCACGACACGAGATAGAAACCAACAATACACAGAAATACTGAAGGACCAGAAATATTAAAACCTTAAGTAGAAGCTGGACTGGTGAAACTGAATAGAAAAAAACAGCTGGAACAGACGGCATTGTGATACAGATATTGGCAACCTTAGACGATTTCTAGCGTAGACATAAATAGCAGAAATTATAAAATCTACAACAGTGGTGAAATCCCCGAAGACTTACGCAGATCGATTTATATACTTAGCACTGCCTAAGAAGCCAGGTGTAAATGAATATGAACAGCACGGAACAATCAGCATAATAAGTCACTTAACAAATCTCATAATCCAAAGTATGATGAACAGAGCATGCAGCAGAATTAGACCGGGGATGCAATATTTTTTAAAATCATATCACCCCAAGCAAGGCAGTCCACTGCCACTATAGCGCAGGGGGATACACAGAGCGATTGGGTATAGGAAATATCAGAGGTGGGTGATAGACGAGTTAGGAGGTACGTAGGGAGAGCATTGGAGGAAATGGGCGCGAGTTAGTGTGTTAGGAGGTGTCTATTGACCTTACATTTAAACTCCTGGAGGTTGTAGCCGTCGGGGAAGCAATCATGCGGAAGGGAATTCCACAGGCAGGAAGTGCGAGAAAAGATGATGTTGGAATAGAAATTGCGTCATATTTCATCGGTTTCACTGTAAATTGATTTAAGTTCATCCGAGCAGAAGCCGTGAAAGTACTTATAGAAGATGCACAGGGAAGCCACGCCACGCCGGTGAGAGAGTCACTGCAGGCGCTCAGCTAAGTTGGTATCGATCACATTACAGATTCTCCGCTGTATTTTGTCAAGAAGCCCGAGGAGAATAGCAGGGGCACCCGACCAGATGTGGCAGCAATATTCAATTTATACTTAGAATGACTAAAATCATTTTAGAAAAATCCAGAACAAGGCAAAATTCACAAGTCAGTGTAAAAAAAATGATCCTGAATGGATCAGAAATAGAGAATTCATATATGACGTATTTTCACAACACGTTCGCTGGAGCTGGTTACATGACAAGATTCACTACTTAAGGACATTCCAGGATCTCTCAAAAGCAGTCAGAATGGGAGAAGTATCTGATAACATATCACAATGTAAGGAAGAAACTTCAAGCTCGCTCGGTCACGTCTCGCTGACCTCTTCTCCCAATTTTCTTTTCTTTTTTACTCCACGCCACCAACGAGAACAAAAAAAACAAAACAACAACTACAGGACACTCTAAGTATAATTTCTTTATTTGTTTTCATCTTTATTTCTTTGTTTTACTGTCGCCAACCGAACGAAATAGGGAAAGGAAGATAAGACTTTACATTCTTCTACTATACAACCATGAACTCTAAACTTCTGAGGGGCATTTTAAATACCTACATTTCTCTTTGAACAATTTTAACTACAAAACTACATGTAGTTTCTCAATGAAATGTATTGTTCTCACAAATATATTATAGTGTTCAATTAATGACATTTCCTTTATATTTGTCTTCAAAAATTTTGTCATTCTGTTAATAAATCTTTACTTTTATATAGAAACGAAATATTATATCCTTCCACATTTCAACATCCAACCAATCTTTTGGTATTTTGAACTGTGGGGACTGTTTGGCACAAGGTCAATTTACCGAGCATCACCTAAGCCCCTACAGGAATATTTCCTCGAGGTTGTAAATCTAAAATATTAACGACAAAGAGGGGGCGTTTACACTGGAATCTTTTATTTGTTTATATTTAAAAGGACTTATTTTAATTATTTCGACTGTTTACATTGTTCAGACTGTTGTCATCATCTTTGTTGCCATATTCTTGCATCTGTGTTGAGAAATATACAAAAAAAAACAGGCAGCCTTCTAAAGATTAGTCTACAAGAACATCGCCAGCCGTAACACGATGGGAAGTAGGAAAATCAGACGAAGTTTACCACATATGGAGGAAAAAGCGATAACACTAATTGACAAAGAACACGACTAGAAAAATACGACAACTTAAGAATTTAGCGCATTTGCGAAGCCACAAAATCAGTTAATTCGGTCAAACATAGACATGAACACAATATTGAAACCACTGACACAAAGTGCTGGAGACTGACCATAAAAAAACAAAAAAAAAAACAAGAAAATTTTAATATCAGATGTTAAAACTGTTACTGAGATATTAAGTTAATAATTTACAAAGATTCATACACTGATATCCTCAATGATACGTTGCCCTGTTGACAAAATCGTTGGTTGAATCCAGTGACCTGACAACAATTTTCAAGTGAATTCAGTCAGTTAAATGTCATACATGATACACGCTTTGGGCGATCATGTCTCTTTCAAGACATGAGTGACCGGGCAGAAGTTTATGTCGCGGCAAGTTGTCATTGCTTTTTTCGGCAAACAGGTTGCCAGCCAAGACTATAGAACCCAAACTGTTATATTATTTAACCCATAACTGAAGGGAAGAGACGGATTAATACATTTTTCCAAGGGTATTTTGTGCGTAAGTTAATGCTAGGAATTCAACTGATATTCGAACTCGGCTACCCGATTTATCTTTCTGAGTCGATATCTACGGCACCACATCCAAGTGAGTTCAATACCTTAAGAAAAACTTCGTGAGCTGAGTTAAATTGTGATGATTGATACTGACATTGTTGAAAAGAATATGGCTCATGGAAACAGAACAGTTTACACCTGTAAACAAAATAAAGATTCGGTTCGAAATTCAGATTACCTGAAGGTTATAGCATACAAAGACCGAAAAGTCGTGAATATTGGAAATGAATGTGAACACCAGTTCGAAAAATGTAAATAGTGGCATTTTATAGCCATCGAACAGGCAAAGAGCTTATATCAAATAATCTGGGAAGGTAATTATAGTAATTTCTTGTCTAGACAGCATTTATAGTTTTTGAATTCATCGTTTCAGGCAGGTGCTCTTATCCTGATTTTGCGTGATAATTTTTGTGTGATTTGTTATTTTTGTTTTTAAATCACCATATATTTTTAGAAAGCACTGTTTTCGTATTTAGTTTTTGATTCCAGTGTCATTCATTTATATCTATATATTTATTTTCTTCGTTATCTGCTGTTTTTACAGTGGCTATTGACATTTTTCTACTGACGTTAAAGGCACATTCGTTCTTTGCTTAGCAGTTATACGTGAGTTTAAATTGTGCGGATGGTGTGTTGGTTTTTTCAAAATATTATTGGTATATAAAAAACAAACAAATAAAACACCCAAATTTAAAAAAAGATTTTTTTTAAAAAAGCTGGAATTTTTTAGGTTTTAAAAGACTTTATGCCTCTTGTGTCGATATGAAAAACGATATATTATTAAATTTCTTAAGAATAAAAATCTATTAAATGAACGTAATGAAATAAATGTCATATGTAAACATAGCAAAATATTCACTTTAGAATATGGTTAAAAAGATTCTTCATAAAAAATGTTTATTAACTTACATATAGCTTATCATAATTAAGAACAATAATTAAATATATATTAAAATACTTAAACTGATATCTAATTTTTTAACAATTAAATAGATACTTAAAAATGTCTTATATTAGAAAGATCAGCAGAAAGAAAACCCCTAATTATCAACTACAGGTTGGAGAAATTAAAATAAGACAAGTAAAGAAATTTAAATACCTGGGAAATGTTCCGAAAGAAGATGGAAAATGCGACATTGAGATAAAAAAACTCATTGCCATGGTCAAGAACGCATTTTAAAAGCTAACCAGAGTACTGAAAGACAGGAAAATCTCATTGAAAACAAAGAAAAGAGTGATGGATTGCTATGTGATATCTGTCCTTTTGTATGGAAGTGAAAGTTGGACGATCTTATCAATGATGAAGGAAAGACTTGAGGCAGCGGAAATGTGGATTTATAGAAGGATGCTGAAGACATGGACTGAGCACGTAAGCAAAGATGAGGGGTTGCAGAGGACGAAAACGAGAAGAAAACTGATACTCAACATCAGGATGAGACAGCTGAGGTTCCTGAGACATGTAATGAGAAAGGAGTGCCTGGAGGATTTAATAATCATCGGACTGATAGAAGAAAAAAGATACAGAGAAAAGCCGCGTGAAGCATACTTGATAGACCTGAGAAAATGGATGACCGAGCGGGGTTTGGGATATATACCAAGAGGAACAACATTGAGAGCGACAAGAGACAACCTTGTGGAAGTTCATGATGGCTTACGTCTTGAAGCGACACAGTACATGAAGAAGAATTTTCTTGAAAAATTGGTTTACGAGAGAGTACTTATAGTATTACGAAAGGGTACTTATAGCATAGGATGTGCGTTGTGGTGCAGTGAATATCGACTCGGAACGACAAACTGGTGTGCCGAGTTTGAATTCCAGTTGAATTCCTTGCATTCGCTTACGCACAAATACCCTTATGAAAGCTATTACTCCGTCACTTCCCTCCAGTTATGGGTTAAATAATAGAACAGATTGGGTTATATAGCCTTGGCTGGCAACCAGTCTACCGGAGGAAGCAATAGCAATTATACTATTGCGGGATAATCTTCTGTCCAGTCAGCCATGTTTTTTTCGAGACATGATCACCCAAATCGTGTATCACGTATGGCAGTTAACAAACTGACTGACTTATAGCATTCTTTTTAATCACCTCACCCCAAGCAATGCATTCTACTGCCACTGTTGCGCAGGGGGTTACATAGTGGAAAGTGATAACAAAGAGGGGTTAGTTATAGGAAATGTCAGGAGGAAGGTAATAGACGAATGAGGATACCGAGGATGGACGTGGAGTAGATGAAAAAAGAGTATATGAGAATGGATGGGAATTAAAGTGATAGGAGATGTCTATTGGCCTTGCATTTAAATTCCTAGAGATTGCAGCTGTCGGAGAAGCAAATATATGGAAAGGAATTCCACAGGTGTGAAGTGCGGGAAAAGAAGCTGTTAGAGTAGAAATTGCGGTTACATTTTATTGGTTTCACTGTAAAAGGGTGGGACCTAGTTGCTAATCTAATAGCTCGTGTAAATTCATTCCTCGAAGGCACCAGTGATCTAAGTTCATTGGAGCAGAATCCGTGAAAGTATTTATAAAAGAGGCACAGGGAAGCCACATAATGCCGGTGAGACAGCGACTGCAGCCGATCTGCCAAATCGGTATCGATCACATTACAGATTCTCCATTGGATTTTTTCAAGAACCCCGAGGTGAATAACAGAGGCCTCCGACCAGATGTGGCAGCAGTATTCAATACACGGGCGGATGGTAGATTTATAGATGTGCAGGATGGACTCAGAAGAGAAGTTTCAAGCTCAGTATCCCTGACCCATAGGTCAATATATGCTGCATGTTTCATTTATTCTGAGTGTTAGATTTTTCAATCCTTTTCCTTATTATTCGTCGAAGAAATTCCAAATTCTATAATTCTGTTGCTTAGCTGTATATCATTTTTATCTGCTTCTTTATTCTACTTCTTTATTATTCGTAAATGTTTAGGTTGATGCGTTCTCATTGAATCAAATCTATTTTTGAAGGTGTATTCAATCGATGGATGTGCGTTGTAGTGCATTGGGTATCGGGTCGGAACGAGAAATAGGGGAGCCGAGTTCGTATTCCAGTTGAATTCATTGCATTCACTTACGCGCAAATACCCTTGGGAAAGGTATTAATCCGTCTATTCCTTCCAGTTATGTGTTAAATAACAGGACAGATTGGGTTCTATAGCCTTGGTCGGCAACCAGTCTACCGCAGAAAGCAATGGCAACCTACTGCGGGATAATCTTCTGCCCAGTCAGTCATGTCTCTTTCGAGACATGATCGCCCAAGCGTGAATCACGTATGGCAATTAACTGACTGATTCAATCGAATCTAAAAAAAAAAAAAAGAAAGAAAGTAAAGGTGAACACTGGAAATCTTTTTACACGTTTTAATATTCAAGTTCATCAAACTAATGTTTGCACTATCTCTTGACTAACGATAGCACTAATGTGCGGAAAAAAACTATCTTCTTTCATGTAAGTAACGATTAGCGTATTCTGGAATAAGAGCACAGGAGTGGTGTTCTTGGTCGATACTGAAATCATAATATCTGCTGTTGGTTAGCTATATTAGCTTCATGCTAAACAATATTCTGTATTCACGTGTATGGTTTCTTTCTCTCATATTCTTTGCATTGCATCCCTCTAAAAGTAATATTGTGCATTGTGGTACACTAGACATTGGCTCGGAATAAGAAATAGGAGAGTTGAGTTCGAATTCCAGTAGAATTCATTGCCCTCACTTACGCCCAAATACCCTTGGGAAATGTATTAATCCGTCTCGTCTACCTCCAGCTCTGGCTTAAATAGCAGGGCAGATTAGGTTCCATAGTTTTGGTTTGCAAACATTCTACCGCAAAGAGTAATGCCAACCTACTGCAAGAAAATGTTCAGCCCAGTCAGTGAAGTCTCTTTCAAGACATGTTCGCCCAAGCGTATTTCAATTATGGCACTTGACTGACAAAATTAATCTTATGCCTCCCACCCCAAAAAACAATAGTAAAGGCAAAAACAGAGTACATAAATATCAATAAATATAGATCGAAACGAATCGTTAAGTCCGTTCTCTATTCATAATTGCCAGCATTTTTGCTTGATCTCATATATAAAATGAAATAATTTTCCGAGCAAAACATATTTGTGATATATAATTGTTGTGGAGGCGACTCGTATTACGAATCTTTGTCGCTAAGTTGTTGTGGATTCTGGGTGAGGAACCACACAAAATAATGAACAACAAAACAGGTATTTGGGATATAAAAATAGGTTATATAAAACGTAAAGATGTAACTGGAGCGTGGGTTATTAATCCAGGAATACGATTAGTAATGAATATATATATATATATATATATATATATATATATATATATATATACAAGTCTTTGAAGAGAAGTTGTGCTGGAATTAGTATATCCGTGTAATACTATCCCGGCTGAGTAGAGCTCAGAGCTACTATGACTGCTGACGCGGTATTCTCTGTGTAACTTTGGTATCTTACGGATCTCTACGATAACTCTCGCGGATCTATCTATGGCAGGAGTATATGTATACTCAAGTCGAGTTCATTATCATAGAAAAAGAGGAGATCCCATAACAATAATCTACATAAGAAATCCCGTAGTTGATTCTAATATCACTAATATTGAGTGCATAAACAGTCGATGTAACACGTGACCCATGTGCCAGAATTCAAACAGAAATAAGGAAAGATGTCTTTCAGAACCCAAAGAAACTATTAAAAATTGAAATTCTAATTCTACAGTAAAACGGTGATGCATAGTTACGGTATGCTTACATTCACGCGGTAGAGGTGACAAGAAGGGAAGTCCATCATCAGTACATTTGCCATGAACATATTTGTAGAAAATAAACACTGGATCCAAGGCACAGCGGTGGGAATGAGATTGGTAAATGTTTGTTTTAGGTGCTGACGGCTATTCCCCCTTCAAATTTATCCAAAATAGCATTATTTCTGTGCAAATGTATATGCTGAACTCAAATCAACAATTGGTTATTGAAGAAACTTACCTTTTTGCTTTGAAAGTCCCTAAAAAAACGAACTATATCTCGCACTTTTTATCTCTCATAACTCTCACGAAGTCATGTAGTTAAGTGCAGAATGACGTTCTACGTAGGCAACGATTTTCTGTCGAATTTTGGTCGATTTTCTTCTTTTACTGAAACTTCCGGCGATGTAATTCCGGTAATGAACGTAATAAGCGTAGAAATACAATAGCGCATTACTTTAATTACCGGAAGTACATCGCCGGAATTATTAGTAAATGAAGAAAAATCGATCAAAAATTTGCCAAAATTCATTGCATACGCAGTACGTCATTCTGCAGTGAATTTCATGACTTCATGAGAGTTATGGGAGAGAAAAAGTGCAAGATATAGTTCGTTTTTTCAATGGACATTTAGATAAAAAAAAGGTAAGTTTCTTCAATAACTAACAGTTGATTTGAGTTCAGCATATATATTTGCAAAGCGATAATGCTATTTTGGATAAATTTGAAAGGGAAAAGCGTCGGGACTTACAACGAAAATTTACCATGAGATTGAAGCCAAGATTAAAGATCAGCATCGATTACATTGCAGATTTTGGGGGGATGTTTTCAATAATCCCCAGATATTTAGTAGGAGTACTACACGTGATATGTCGGCAGTATCCATTGAATGGACGAGTGGTAGATTTATAAATATAAAAAAATACATTCTTACGCGAAAATACATCCACAAAGATTTGTTTTAGAACCACATAATACATATAAAGAAAACAAAAACTGAAAAATTATCTCAAGTTTCCAAGTCTAGTCTGCAACATAGTCTTCTTTTTTTTTTTCTAACTTGCACAATTATTCGTCAAAATCAATGCCTTAAATACAACAAACAATGAAATAAACGGTAAAAAATGAAACTCGGTAGAAACACAACAACATACACTCCTTTTTTCTCACTTGTGCTACGAAGACTCGTCTTAAATAATATTCGTTCTCGACTGCAAATATTTAATAGTGGACGTGTAACGTCAATGTCCAGGTTTAAATATTTAATTGCATGGAAATAGAGGATGCTGATTTAGAATTATTAGTAATTAGATAATAATTATCAAAATTCTCAAGAAAGTAGGTTGAATGGTTAAGAAAAAATTAAAAATAAAGAACAGATTAAACATTATGTTTTAAAATAATTTAAAATTTAAAACAGTTCCAAGGCGGATCGAACCCAGATTTTACTAACCAATATCCAGTAAAATTGAGCTAAGCAAAGGCACTTCACCCTATCAACTTCCCACTTATAAGATGAAGACATTGTTAATATGTTTTCCGAATTTCTTTGTTCCTGATAAATTGTATTTAAATTATATTAATTGGACAAACGTATGAATTCTTACATAAAAATAGTGGTCCAAATTATTTTAAACAAATGAATTTTTAATTTCCAAGCTTTCGATTTGTTTGCATTGATTAACTTTACAGATAACTATCTAAGAAGATACTAAATAAAGAATATCATATGATCTCATCAGATTAAGACTGTCGGGGTGGAGAAATTTGATAAATGAATGTAATTCTTTTATTTATTTATTTATTTATTTTGCGGCAAAGTCGCCTATATAAGCAAACAGCTCTCCATGACACATAGTCGGAGAATTAGACCCAGCAAGGAAGGTCGCCAGAGAGACGCTTCGCTCGAATTTCTCATGGACGGAGCGAAAACACAGACACACGCATGACAGATGAATTGAGTATAATATAATAATATTTCATGGTTAAATTAAAAACAACTAAGTATCGAATGCTTGGTTAGTACTTTAAAGATTTCAGTGAAACTAGTTTGTTATTACACTAAATAATTGTGTGTGAGTCGACGGGTTGGTCATTTAGCGTTTCCGACTTGATTTCTGAAATCGCCTTCTGGCAGTAGAGAATTTGATTCAAATAAGACAACTGAGACATTAAATTAGACGGTAGTACTATGAGCATCTGCGAGTGTTCTTAGCTAGGTTTGGTGTCGAGGTACCCCCGATAAATATCGAAAATCGATAATCGAAAAAATCTCATTATAGAAAGAGTGGTCCGATTTTAATCAAATTTCATACACTCATAGAAAAACATAAGAAACGATATTCAGAAGTTTCAAGGTTGCAGTTCTTACAATAGTGCAGAAAATCGATAATATATATGTAAAACGCAAGATGTTTGTGTATGTGTCTGTTTATCTGCCTGTATGTCTGTATTTTTTTGAGCCTTTTATTTTAGGTTTTGCTTTGGGTTTGGCTTTAAGTAGGTATAATTGTAGTTCTTAGTCTCAGCCATGATACCGTTTACTCAGAGGACTTATGTAGCCTTCGAAATTCAGTTTTCGACGAAAAAAGCTTGATATCGATATCAAGAAATCAAAATTTGATTTACATCCATTTATTTTTCTTTCAGTCTACGGTTTCGCTTTAACTGGAAACAACTATTGCTTTTTAGTCTTTCGTGCCAACGTCCAAAAAAGTCTGAGCTCCAGGATCATGGATTAGTTTTAAAGCTTTCATTACACCCGAGCAAGGCCGGGCTATGCTGCTAGTATGCAATAAGCCTGTAGTTAGGAATTACAAGTGACTTATATTAAAGCGGTTCTTATTCCAGCCTGATTTCCAACGTGGTCATTAGACACAAAATTTAAAATGATTTTTTATTAACAACGGTGAAAAACGTACACAGTGGTGCTCACAATTCTAGACTTGGTCGTGAATCCTAACTTCATGAGATATTATAAAACCCGGATTACCAATAACAAGGTGACAGACAGGCACCAATCGAGGATAGAAAAGAAAGCCGTGTGATACGTTAGGTCGGTATTACTCAACAAAACAAAAAGGAGATAGCGAGTTAAGGAGACACAGAGACGGAGAATAGAGAAGAGTGTGAATGTGAAGGGGTTCAGAGTTTACAGAATCACGCAGAGTATAACTAAATTAACTATAACCGTAACAAATCCTAGTTGACACTGCTGACCGTGTACCTACCTTGCGGACCCCTTCATTCGTGATTTTTAAGCCATGTCGAAGCTGCTACTTTAGTTTTATCATCATATGTATTCCTAACAACCGCACACAAGTTACATGGAAAAGTCCACACTAAACTTTGACTTCAATCCCAATATCGAGAAACACCAATAAACCACATCGAACAGCAACAACGGAAGGAGAAAAAGAAAGTTGGGTGAGCTGTAAGATTGGTAATACTCAACAAATCTAGAGAAGCTAGCGACTGTGTTAAGGAGAGACAGAGATGAAGCGGAGAGTAGAGTTTGAATTTGAATTGATGCATGGCCTACAGAATCCCTCAGAGCACAACAAATCTAGTGATTTCCCTCTCAATTATAATCTATCAACATTGAATGAGGGCCTCTGTACTTACCTTGTAGAAATTTCTTGGTTGATTTATGAGTTGTGTTCAAGTTGCTGCTTTTGTTTTATGATAATTTGACTACAACTCTCTTTTGTTCAACTTATTTCTATGCAGAAACTGCCTCTATACCTTCAGTAACGCTCTCTGCTTCCTGGGAACCCAATTTAAACAGACCTTTCTGTACGTAAGAAGATTACGCTAAAATGCACTGAATTCTGTGGCTCATCTGGAAGCTTTTACACAGTTTAGTTTTAGTGAGTCTTCTGTCAGTTAAAATGAGCGCATCAACCTGTTTGGCTTTAGCTTCATTCACTGCAGGCGACAGGCCGCCATTGAAGCACTGTCACTAAATTACAATTCCCATTCTCTCTAGAAGTGCCTCTACTAAATTACAACTCTTCATTCTTTCTAGAACTGCTTCTATTAATTTACAATTCTCCATTCTTTAAAGAATTGCATTTAACTCTACAAACCTATGTTAACATCCAAGCAAACACGGAACGTTCTTGGAACATTGAAGGCAAGTTGTGTTTTGGTAGGGGGATATGTGTGCTCGTGAGGTTTATGCAACGTTGCAGTCAGCTGTTTTCCTGGCTCACTAACAGATTCCATATCCTCAATGTTATCATAAAATTATGGTAACTTTGCGAAATTTTGAAGCCTAAAACTTTCCACTCTGGTTAAAAAATATCAAAATATATTTAATCACTTAAGAATATGTATAGAATATATAAAATATATTTCTTATTGTTTGTAATAGGAGTTCATTAATATTGATGATAAATAAACGTTCTAAAAACTTCTTGAGTGGCATTTTATATGAGTGGGCATCTATCATCAAAGATTACGGCAAAAAATATTAACACACACACACACACACACACATACACACACACAGGCTACTGGTGGTTGTTTACATTGTATGTAACACGCTAAAATCCGCCCTCTTCCACCAAGTGCCCATAGCTCAGAGGTAGAATCACCGACTGATATAAATTCGCTCGGGTTTCAGTCCTGACTAGAAGCAATCGGATGTCTAACCGTAATGATGAACTATGATACAGCGTAACAGATCTGTATATATATATATATAAGCACAAAGTGTCTATCTCTTTAATAGAGCAGTTTCATGCCGACTTCGAAGTATCGTGAGGACATCGTTATGACGTTCTAACTCACTAGGCTGTTTTGTATATATAGTCATCCACAAACAGTCTTGTTTCGCTGTATCACAGGTCATCAGTACGGATAGACAGCTGAGTGCTTCCAACTGGGTTTGAACCTCGAATATTATTCATTACTCGATGCCATAATTAACGCAAAAAATCAAAATGATAAGGCATTATTAAAGAGCAAACATGTGTCCAGAGCTTTAAAAACTGGTAGTTAAATTTAATAACTTGTAGTAAAAAAATGAATTGAACCGACTTCTCTCGCAACTAAAAAGCTGAGCCGACGCTGCCTCGCTGTTTTCTTTCTGTCAATTAGCCTGACAGTTGGGATATATATATATATATATATATATATATATATATATATATGACAGCAAGAAATAAAGTCAATTTCATACTTACAGGCATTTTTTAAAGATGATGGAATAAAGAATAAGAAACACGAAATTGAGCGACAGTTTCAATTCCGTTTTTCGTCAGGGTCAACTGGGACATTTTTTTAATTCTTCAACATTTAAAATATTAAACTTGAAGATGAATCAAGACGAAGTGAGGGAGGGGCAGGCACTAAATCGTGATTGTGTGGATTTCAATAGCACTCTCTCCCTGTTTACAGCGTGACAGGATCCTGGCTTTGATGTATATTGATTCCAACACCTGTTTGGAGTCAGTGTACTGGTCCACACTGAACCCATTCACACAATTTCTGTTACTTATCAAATGTTCATTCATAGCTGACCCGGAAGTGTTCACTAGTTGTTTTTTTCGTGTTTTTTAATCCATCCTTAAAAATGTCTGTAAATATGAAATTGACTTTATTTCTTGCTGTGATAAAACTTTGTACTTACATATATATATATATATAGTGACGAAAACTTCCGGAGATTTACGAAAAGGATTTAAATGCATTAAAGAAATTTTGTTAAGAAAATACATTCGGCAGAATTTTAACCTGTTAGCCATAAAAACACAGGGCAAGCTGCCAATTGCTCTGACGCGCCTTATACCGTGTAATCCTTCATGAACGTGTGGTGTTAGACGCGTCAGATCAGTTGACTGCTTCTCCTTTGTTGTTAGGTGTTGCAGTTTCGAATCCTGCTAAATGACACATGTCTTTTTAACAAAAATTCTCAAAACTGTTCAGGTTTATATATATATATATATATATATATATATATATATATATATATATATAATAAAATAATAATTTACTCCATATATATGCAAGATACATAGATTTCATTTTAGCTAAAAAAATATTGATCAAATTACACAGCTTAAAAACAAATTTGAAAGCCACTCCGTCCTTAGATTTACATTAGAACATAATTTTAATAATAAAATTCTATCCCTTGATACATTTAATTCTAGCTCACATATATTTAATACTTCTCTATATAGGAAACCAACTAGCATAAACTCGTGTCTTCTTAATTATAATAGTGAATGCCTCCAACAATATAATGTATCTGTTATAAAACTTAATTTTTAATGCACATAAATGATATCTTCCAAATTTATATTTTATGAGGAATTACACAAGATTAAACAAACACTTGCTAACAATGGATTTCTTAACTCCCTCATTAATCAACAAATTAAAATGTAATCTCAATAAACTTAATACCTCTAACAAAATTAATAATAATAATAATGTAAGTCAAAAATAAATATAAAATTATTAACTTATACTATTGCACCTAAAGGCATAATAAATAAAAACATGATGAAACAACAGTCAAAAACATAATACGTAGAAAAGTTAAACCAATTAATAATAATAATAAAATTAAGCTTATATATCACAAAAAAATTTTAAACACTTGACCTCATAGTTTCTAATAATCCTACAACTACACAACCAAATCATTCACAGAAACCAATGTAGTGTAACAGTTTACATGCCCGTTCAGAGATTGTATGTCTTGCACTAATAATAAACACAATACATATATTGGTTTTACTACAATAACGCTCTCCATTAAACTTACTTTCCACCTTTCTGATCATAGTTCAATTAAACAACATTTCTTAGAAAAACAAAGCCATGTAGGTAATATTAGACAGATTTTAATCGATAGCAAAATAATACTCACTCATGCACACAGTAAAAAGAACATTCAGATATTGTAGGCCATCTACATTAAATCAAAACAAATCAACCTTAATAAAATCACATTTCAATCTGCCCAGAACACATTACTTTGCATTTAGATATATGGTTCTGTTAAAATTTCGGTCTCTCACGTTATGTAACGTCATACAATCGAATTACAAATTTACGAACTGCGTCTGCTATTTGGTGACTGTCATCGTTGCATAGCAATGTTTTATGCCAACACAAGATAAAATCATCCTTGATGTTGAATGTCTTTATGTTAACGTCCCTGTAACCTCTCTGATGATGGATAATCTGAGCCGACAGCTGAGAACAAGCATAATACAAAATTATCCAAATGTTGGACAAATGTTGTGTTTATTTTCACCGGAAATTAAAGCCAAGATACGATGTTTAGAACGGCTCATGATTAAACATAGTAAACATTCATTGTCTATTACATTTAATAGTATAGGTTTAGAAATATATATATATATATATATATATATATATATAAACATAAAACAGACACTCATCAATAATAATTTTCCCAACTACATAGTTGATGAACAAATACGTTATTTTCTTAAAAAGCTTAACATGGAAAAACCAACACATGATACTAGCCCAACCAATCCCAAACATATCACTCTCTTATACCGTAGCCAGATGCACTCCAACTACCAACTAGATGAAAAAATCCTAAAATAAACTCATAAATACTAATATTTCTCCGACAGACTCTAACAAAAGAATTAAGTTTATTATATATTACACTAATCCACTACATCCAATTCATTCGTCCGCAACGACTCTTCCCCCACCATTAGTGATTTGCAAAAAACCAATGTAGTATATAAATTCATATGTCCATTTAGAGAATGTATCTCTAACAATCTCAATAATATCTACATTGGCCACACTACAAATTTGCTCTCACGGCGTCTGACGTTGCACTTAAATGAAAATTCAAATATATTCCGTCATTTAAAACAACACGGTTATATCAGATGGTATGAACGGATCCTACACAAAATTAATAGACAAAACTTGTCTATATTATTCAATGAAACCTGTATATATATATATATATATATATATATATATATATATATATATATATATGCACAACAGTCTTTATTATAATAGTGAGGATTTCTGTTCACGTAACGTTACAAGCAATGTATTTGCAACGTCAAAATGTGACCAAGGTTACTCCTGTGGAGTCTACATTTACATTTTTTACATGTAACATTGCCGAAATATTGTAATTACGTCATTTTGAGAGCTGAAATTAAATGCAAACGTTCATAAATTGAAGTCGTCTATATTTAGAGCATTTTATGCCTTCAAAAACTGAAAAGAATTATGACAGGTCTTTGATTTTTGTGCGTTCTCAACCATTTGTCAAAAAAAAAGTAAAAAAAGAATTATGAGCATGGAGAAAGAAAATACATCATTTTAACTTTTCCCTCTGGGCTTGCTGATAATTTATGACTGAAAAAATAAAAAAGAATATATATATATATATATATATATATATATATATATATATATATATATAATTAAATTATAAGAATTACATTTTAATCCCCCGCTTCGTTCATTTAGGTCTTTGCATAGAAAATCGATTTCGTTTCCGTAACTCAGAAAACTTTTCGGCCATTAATTTCTTTCAGTTTTATGAACATAAAATTATTTTTTTCAAAATATCAATCTATACATCTCTACAATTATCATAAATTTACAGCAAGATGTCGGTTTTAATTCTAACTTTTTGCTAAAAAGATGTTCGTTTATAATCTTTTTACCCAAAGCAAGGCGGTAATGATACAAAGATGCAAGGCGGTAATGATACAAAGATGCACTGGGTAACTGGAAATGAAAGTATCGTGGAATCGTTTAAGATGTCCAGCAAGAAATAATATAAAAACAACCAAAATAGGATATAAGTATATATATATTATAAACACAGCAAAATACAAATACGCGGAACTCTTTTAGTAGAACGAATAAATACGGTTTAGGAAGTAATACTATAATTAGGACTCGCAATAGTCGTACGGTAGCAGGCTTGGGTATCTATGCCTATCGCTATTATGCTGATCTCCTGCAGATCTCTAACTCTTTCTGAGCTATTCCTCTCTGATCTTGATCTCTCTCCTCTTGTGAGGGAAAATATATGTAGCTGTAGGAAGAGTTCAATCTGTTGTAATGGGTGATGCCACTATGACAGAAAGATAAGGAGAAAAGGAGAAAAGACAATAATAATATCAGGAAGCCAGAAGATTGCTATTGGTGCTGTATTAACATTTACATTTTGAAGATTGTATATTACAGAGGAGCAAGCATTCGAAAGAGTTTTCCTCAATTCGAAAGAGATTTCCACAATCCACAATCGAAAATGACAAGAAATGAAACTATTAGATTCTAAGAGGCCTTTGCATTTTGCTAGTACAGATGTAAAACGGTGTCAACGTAACAATTACACAGATTACATGGCAAAAGCTCTAATGAACAAAGAAGGGATGGTGTATAAAGTTAACAACAGTCAGAAAACAGCTTTGGTCTACGTACCTTATGTGAAGCGTTTATCTGAGAAAATACGAAAGATCTGTGGTCAAGACGACCTTCAAAAGTGGTTCTACATTTCGCAGATAGGTCTCCTGACTACGACCTTTAATAGAGTAGAACATGGCTACGGACTGTGTGTACGCAATTCCATGTAGCTCTGGAAAGAAATATAAATGAGAAACGGACCGCCCTCTTAAGCTAAGTTTGCAAGAACATTACAAAGCTGTAACAAAAAACTCAGGTGTAACTGACTACTTATAGAGGGAGAAACGAAGTTGAAATAATTGACAGAGAACATCACTGGAAACAACGTAAAATTAAGGAATCAGCACTTATTCTAGGACAGAGAAATTTCCTACGCTGGCCAAGCATGAATACTACTTTTTTGCTGAGAAAGTTAAGTTTTTTTGTTTTCTTCATTCATATTGCCAGCAAAAAATAAATAAACTTTTACTCCTGCGGAGTAAAGTTTAGGAGAAGGTGTTATGGGGAAACACACCTATTCCTCAGATAATGGACTCTCCCTCCTATATTAATAAGAGTTAACAGAAAGTTAACGAGAGAAGTTCTGAGGAGATCTTGGGAAGTTCATAGAAGTTCTTTAGAGTTCTATTGGAGTTCAGTAGAACTACTAGGCAGTTGATATTAATCGGCAGTTAGCCAAATAGTAAGGAGTCAGTTTTCAGTGAAAGACTACCAATTTCCTAACATTTTGGGTGCGTTAAGTCGATTAGTAACCGACATAGCACGATTATAAGCTACAGCGAGAAAACTACTCCACAGCAGAATTCAAGTGTTTTAGTTAATGGCCAAACAGTGGCATCATACAGTAAAACCGCTTTGAAAGAGGCATGAATGAAACTCCGTCTAGTAAAGTGGATTATATCTATTTCCTTCCAGGCGGCACAGGCTTCAGCTATGTGGATTTTCAAATCTTTCTCAGTAGTATTACATTCGCTTGCTAAATATACAAAAGTTTCGACATGTTGTATTGATCCTTACT
Organism: Ascarosepion bandense; assembly: GCA_037127315.1. Lineage (NCBI taxonomy): Eukaryota > Metazoa > Mollusca > Cephalopoda > Sepiida > Sepiidae > Ascarosepion > Ascarosepion bandense. The sequence goes on from JBBBDQ010001737.1 coordinate 712,204, forward strand.
AGTTGAAGTTTATAAATTCACATTATTCGGAATGTTGTCTTAATCTTTATTGCCATGCTTAGGACGTTCCTGCCGTCGTACGCCCCGGTGCTTCTTTAGGTGGTATGAATTTTGAACCGAAACTTTTATTTCAATCACTGTGATATATCATTCTCCCTCCATGTGCGATGTGGTTATCTCTCTTTAACACAACTAAATTTATTTGTTCACCACTTCCAGGTATTGAACTCACAACTGTTTGGGACAAATCTCTGGGAGTAACCCACGGCTATATTTATTGGCCATGTGTCCACGAAGATATCTGTGTATAAAATTTTGGGTCTTATAAACCTAATATTTCAGTAACCATTTTTTTTACTTGAACTCATTTTACAATTTTGGTGCTAATGATTTTCTATAGCACTCCGTAATACTGGTTGCCATATAACTGGCTGCCACAATCGTAGCATCTGAAGAAACACTGGAGCGTACGACGGCCGAAACGTCGTAATCATAGCAATTGAAAATTTAAAATGCTCGGTCAATAAATGTCATATGCAATGAAACGGCTATTATATTAGCATTACTTGCAAGGAACCAGTTATCACTTGTTGATGCGTTATTGAGAATTAACCAGAACAGACTTTAAAAAGGAAGATCTTCTCCTAAACAAATACAAAATTTCCGTCGATTAATCAAGGGTAACGAACTAAGATCCTTCCAGCAGTTCTAAAACTTCTGAAATTGTGGAAAGCGTTTGATTCCATAGACGGAGAAAAATAGACGTGGAAATATTTAAGTCATAACAACTAAAGTAGGATCCGTTATCAATATGTTACACACATTTATTGCAGGCTATCAGCAGAGAGAGATAAAGAACATTGGCAACGGGAGACTTACAGGAAGACACATTAGCTTCATTTCATTTCATTTCATAATTGCTTCAATGAGACTTGTAACTAAAGATTAGTCAAGTGTTCGGTTTACCAGAAGAGAAACAAAATATAGTCTTGCACTAAACACTTCTCCCTAAAGACAACTGATCCTGTTAATATTGAAGTTTTTACTGTTGCACAAGTTGGACACTACATAAATGTAAATGATAAAATATTTGTATCTTTTAATGAATTTTAAGCAGTGCTTTTTAGCACTCACCGGAGACCATCTAAATCAAGTATATAACTTGGATCGTGGGTGATATCTTCATAAAATATATGCTTGAATTTTCCAGACCTGTAATACACTATCAAAAATGAATACCATCTAAAAGTCAAAAGTGATGCCATCTGGAAATAAAAAATGAAAGCTATCCGGAAGTCAAAAATAAATACCATCTCCAAATCAAAAATGAAAATAAATTTTGAATATATAAATCTTTACGTCAGCAACAGTCCTCTTTTAGGCGGTAAACCGTTAGATATTAAGAAAATCAGTATAAAAATATAATTATACTGAAAAAATATTTATGTTTTTGTTGTAGATCCGGGTAAGGAACCACACAAAATAATGAATACAAAAAAGAGATATTTGAGATAGAAAAATAGGTTATATTGAACGTGAATATACAAACTGGAACGCAGCTTAGTAATCCAGGAATACGATTAGTAGAGAATATACATATACAAGACATGAAGTGAAGCCCTGTTGAAATAGTATATTCGTGCAATATTATTCTGGCTGAGTGGAGGCTCAGAGCTACTACCCAACTGACGCGGTATTCTCTGTGTAACTTCGGTATAGTTCGGTAACTTACGGATCAGTCCCGATGTCTCTCACGGATCTCTCTATGGCAGGAGTATATGTATACGCAAGTCGAGTCCATTATCATAGAAAAAGGGGAGGTTCCACAACATTTTGAATATATTTTTAATGATATTCTGTAATAAAACTTTATAATATCTCTCCATCTAACAATATTGGAATACTTTTTTCTAGAGAGAATGCGTTAATAATGCATTTTCTTAATTTTTCCATAACATTTAAGTTCGTAAAACTTCGCTTGCTTTCAGATCTTTAAAAGACAGAAAAAGGAAACTGTAAGAATTCCTACAGAATGTATTTAAGAAAAAGGAAAGAAAGGGCTACATAACAAATGTATTAATATAAATGACTGTTAACAAAATACATCCCAACACGAACAATATAAGATGGAGATACTAAAATCAAAAAGTAAAAATATTTAAATATCTGGTAAGTGTCTTAAAGAAAGATGGAAAGTGCGAGTCTTATCAGAAGGAGCGTTGCGATATCAAAATAAATCTTCCAAAGTATTAAGAAACAAAAGGATTCGTAAGAAATTAAAAAAAAAACAGCACTACAGTTTTACGCAAATATTCAATATCGAGAATTTTTTAGTTTTCTCCTGCATTATCTGCTATATTTCTAATGATTTTTTGTTTCTTATTACTTTACTTTGCTTTCGGAAGACATTCATTGCTAAAGACTTCTACTACCACATCCTGATTACAAGCGTAAGTCTCTTGTTTGTTTTTATTTTCTCTAAATATTCATCGTTAATTACATGTCCTGTCCATGATATTCTCAGTAAATTTATGTAGAAACACATTTCTATTGCCTCAAGTCTTTTCTTTATCTGTGAAGTGATTATACAGCGTTTTTTGGCATGTAGATGGACTCATGTTACGTAACAATTTTTTTGGTTGCTAATGCATTTTTTTACTTTACTTCGAGCAAAAGGTCGAAGGCCATGATCGCAAATGAATGAGGGACGGTTACATCAGATGAATTCTATAGGATATTGTAAATATTTGTCGACACATACCAGTTTTAAATAGTAAACATGCTTATCGTCATTCATCAATCTTATGACTGAGTGTGGTAGCAGCTGAGCTCTGACCATCCCCAGATAAAACCGCAGGGCGATGTTTTCCAAGTTGAACGGTTGCGTGGTTTCACGGACACGTCGACATTAAATCATTTGGAAGAACCGCCCACCTTGGGCATTGACTCAAGTTGGACATGGAAGCCCTTCGCTCCATGATGCCGTTTCATCTCTACACTAGCTGTGTGCATAGCTATGTATCAATAATTAGGTATGCTGCCATATATATATATATATATATATATATATATATATACTTAGCAGGAAAACTTATTTAAGGTAAATGTTATTAAAAACTGCATATATTTTTGGGGAATATTTTTTAAACGACTTTTCAAAATTTCAAATAATCCTTCTCAAATAAGGAGTGCATTTTGTTAGAAATTTTAAAAAGTCCATGGCAGAAGAATTATTGTTTGAGTTTTCGACTCTCTTAAATAATCATCAGTCTAGTTAGAAACAAATTGTGAATTTCGTAAAACTGCTGAGTGTCATGACATGGACAAAAAGTTTTGAGAGTAGGCGAGCTGTGATCTGTGTGTATATGTATGTGGGTTTAATTTATTTCATATAAATTTGAAGATGTGGCGTCATCAGTTTCAAATCAATTCTATTTATAGGTGGTTGAAGAGTATTTATTCAAGTATTATAATCATGTTTTTTACTGTTTAATTTTGTTGTTACTTTGCTATTGCTAATGAATGTTGTCGGATAACATTCTGATCAGATAGTTGGCATGTAAGTTTTTCCCGTTCGGATAATGTTCCGGAATTAATTTACTGCTGAAAAACCGTAACAAACAACGAAACTAGTCTTTTATAGGCGTTTCCAATTTGTCTCATCATCTCCACGTAATACTGTACGTGTATCTACTGTGTTTCAAATGAACAAAATATTTAAACATATCTGTGAATATCGATCAGTTTTCAATACAACAAGGAGACTCTTCATCGATATGATGTATGTAGTGCTTTACCTCATAATAAATAGAAGCCTTTACTCAGATTAATTTAAATAAAAACACAAGCAGGATGGGGGTCGGAGAATGCATATGTACGAGAGAGTACTTTAAAACGAGTGATCAAACCCTGTCCTAACTCTTACCAATTGACTAAGCAATTATTTTTTATGGGATGTTCCATTGAAGAATTAACTTAATGGAATTTTTAATAGAAGAATATTTTTAATGGGATGTTCAATAAAAGAGTAGCCCTTTAAAATAAAGCATTGAATCGTTAATTTGATGGCAGAGTAATTGCGAATATACGGACTGGAACGGGCGGTAAATATTCTGAATAAATGGGAACAAAGAGAGTTATAACTGAGAAACAAGAATAAAAAACAAGACATGGTAACACTAGGCACAGACAACGGGTTGATAAACGTTTGCACACGTTGATTAAATAAATGGTTCTGTTGTAATGTTATCTTTGTTCAAAAGACCATAGATTTAGGGAGACCGTAGTTAGAGTTTCGTATGAACGGAAAGTTAAGCAGCGAAAACAAAGAAGCGGCTTGTTAAATACTTATACTCAGAAGGAAAAAAAAACTTGAGTAAAACAACTACTCCTTTAAACCTCCCCTAATGTGACCACTCGCCATATCTAAACTTATTTAGAAATGCAACTTTGTCTCTGTGTGTGTATATGTGTGTGTTTATCTGTGTGTGTGTCCGTTACCTATAGACTCAGAAACGGCTGAACCGATTTTCTTGAAAATTTATACAGTTGTACTATTAGCGTCTGCAAGTGTTCTTAGCTTGGTTTCTTAGCTAGGTGTCGAGGTACTCCCGATAAATATCGAAAATTGATAATCGAAAAAAATCGAGTTATAGAAGGAGTGGTCCGATTTTAGGCATATTTGATACACTCATAGACAAAGACATAAGAAACGATATTCAGAAGTTTCAAGGTTGCAGTTCTTACAATAGCGCAATAAAAAAGGCAAGATGTTTGTGTGTATGTCTGTTTATCTGCCTCTATGTCTGTATTTTTTCAGCCCTTTTATTTCAGTTTTTGCTTCGGGTTTGGCTCTAAATAAGTATGATTGTAGTTCTTAGTCTCAGCCATGATATCATTTACTCAGAGGACTTATCTAGCCTTCAAATTTCAGTTTACGACGAAAAAAACTTATTTGATATCGATACGAGGAAATCAAAATTTGACTTATATCTATTCATTTTTCTTTCAGCCTATGGTTTCGATTTAACTGGCAACAACTCTTGCCTTTTAGTCTTTCGTTTTAACGTCCAAAGAGTCTGAGCTCCAGGGATATGGATTAGTTTTAAAGCTTTCATTACACTCGAGCAACGCCGGGCTATACTGCTAGTTTATAATAAGAAGCAGTCCGTTGGCACAGTAGTAGGGAAGAGCAAGATGTATGCTACTCTACAACAAATTCACATCGATATTCCAAGAAGGTAACGTCGATAGTCAATTACATAAAAGAAATGGGAAAGTCACCGCGGTCAAAATGTTGTGATACCAACGACAAAGATGAGAACATTCATCCAAATGTCAACATTTATAAGCGATTCTTTGTCATCGCGAGATATTTCCAACAATCCTACTCATGCATATATTTATTCTTCAAGATATGTTTCTTTTTTAATGCCCTTTATTCAATATTATTATTAGTAATCGAAACATACTGATGTAATAAATATGCATACACCTTGGTTCCTATCACAGTAACATGATTGATTGGTGTCAGCCATAAATACAGATTAAGACGAATGACTAAGCCTATTGCATAAGCCTACGCCTAAGCATACTGCATACGACTACCACGAGTCCGGGTCCATTACGGCAACTTGCTTGATTGTCCTATCCGGTTGCATTTGGCAAAACCTTTTAGCTACTTCGAATAATATATATATATATATGCTCTACTTGTGTATTGAGCGCTTTTTTGCTTTTTGCTTTTTGGTTAGCTCGTTCTTTTTTTATTAACATTTTTTCCTTCCGTGTATGTACTCGGAGGGTTTTTTGAAACGAGTATAGCAATAAGTTTACATTTATATATATATATATATATATATATATATATATATATATATATATATCTTTCCGGGATATATCAAATACCCACGGAAAAATCGGAAGAAATAAACATACTAAATATTTTGGGATGCATACGTAAAATTCTCCGAATTAGTACTGAAAATTATCCTTTTTAACCTTTAACCACCACAGAGAAACTGTCTTGCTTACCATCAGAATGGATAAGGTCAACACACTTCATCTTATATCCGTTACACTCTCAGATGATTTCAAATAGAATGATTACCTCGAATCCATAGCTGGCATCTACTTCTGGGAATCTGGGGTCACTGTATCGAGTCAGGAAGAGTTTTTCTCGTCAGGATACATTTTGCACATATATAAGTCTACCATTATTCTGTGCATTGAATACTGTTGCCATACATGGTCGGAAGATCCTGTTATTAATCTTAAGGTTCAAAAGAAGATCTGCAATATCATCGCTCCGGACTTAGCAGCTTGAATTCAGTCACTTTCTCACCGATGTGATGTAGCTTCTCTCTGTATTTTCTACAAGTATTTTTATGGCAATTGCTCTGACGAACTTTACTGTTTCCTTGACAACCTGTATTTACTCGTGCTTCTAGATTGGCATCAACGTCCCAGTTAAAAGAGTTAAATGTAACCGCCTCTTCTACTCCAGTAGTTTCTTTTCTTACACTTCCTTTTTAAGAAATGTCTTGACAGCTACAATCTTCTAAAGTTTAAATGTAACTTTAATTGCCTTCTTCTATCTAACTGATTCTCATCCATCTCTTGTATTTTCTTCGACTTTTGTTGTACATTTTTCTTTCACTGCAACCCCCTGTGCACCAGTGGCGGTCCTGTCTTGCTTGGGGTGAAATTATTATATAAAAAAAATCTTTAGAATATCATGTCAATTCAGGACGAATCGAGGTGAACTTTTCTTTTCGTATTAGCTGCTAATAGTCATTTGTATTAGCAAAGACTGCGGAATAGCTTTCTAGTTGCTTAGTCCATGGTTTGGAATTCGTAGTTTTTAAACTGATTAGTTCGTTGACATCCAATAACTCAATTTACTTTCCTTTTTACATCATAACTTAGTTGAGACTGAGAATAAATAAAAAAGGTCTTGCTAAAAATTGAACCCAATTGGAGTGGTCGAATTTGAACTCGGTGCGCCGTTTCCACTCAATAAACCGATAATCCTTACAATACCCACATATCCACCAGGGTCTAATATAATAAAAGAATCCGAAAATTTTTGATATTTTTTTTAATGTAGGAAAAATTTGTTGAAACCCAATTGGTTCTACCTTTTCTTGGATCTTTCTGAAACTCAGACCTTAATATCTGTTCCGTTTTTTCGCAATGAAAGTAAAAAAACAAAAAATAAATTGGAAGAAAACAAAAATATTTCTTTATTTTACTTACTCGTAAATATTCTTGTCACTTGCAACTCAACTTGGTTAATTAAGAAAATCCACCTACCTGACATCACTTTATTGTTTGGTCGAATCCCCGAAAAACGTCATGCGCTTAAATTGAATCGGCAAAACCTTAACCAACGATCGTCCGGTCAAGTGCTTATCGGATCTACTAATCCTACAAAAGGATGATGAATGGACACTAGCCGGCGATTGGATGGCAAGAATTCTGGCACAAGAATCGATGTTCCTGAAGCAATTGTTTTGCAGGTTGAGGAGAGGTTGGTATATGATAAGGTATGCGGTAACATGTGGTTCTAGAATCTGAAATATACGAGAAATCTAACAAACGCTTTTGCTTCATTCTTCTGCTTCCTGAAGTATTTCAATCTTTGTCTATTTCTCTTTGTTTCTCTCAGTTATGTTAATGTGCAATTTTGTATTTCTTGATCATCACAATCTGACTCACACTTTCTCTCTTGCTCTCTCTCTTTCTTTCGCTGCCTCTTTAACTCCACCCTCTCTTAATCCTACTCTCCCATTCTCTCGGTGTTGTTTCTCATTCTTTTTAACATATCGCTTACAAGTAATAAGAAATAATATCACGGTGAAAATAAAATCCATCAATTCGTTTTACATAGATACACACATAATAACAATAATAGCCGGCCACTCGTACTCAGGGATATCTGTCTACTGAGGGGGCTAGCTAGTCCTTATTGCAGATGCTTGCTCAAGCACATTTAGGCTTTTAAACAACGTGGGGTTTAAACTGCAACTATGCTAAGCAGTTATTATTTAAAGTTTCCGGAAGAAAACGTTATCCAGCATGAACAACGGTCTGAAAAAAGCCAGGACGCATAAACTCTCGGTCATGATGACTTGTGACTTCGAGCTCGTCAAACCAGAAAAAGAGGCGTCTACACAATTTCTTAATCCGTGGTATAATTTGCAGGAACTTTCCAAAGGTGCCGTACTCTGGGTTCGCCTCCTACAAGCTGGCTTTCACTGACGATCTGTTTAGGTGAAACCTGGGTAGGTTCATCTGGCTCATTAGGTGCTATTTATTTATTTAGCTTGCTCTACCTTTGCATTGAGCACTTTCTGTTAGATGATTACTCCTGTCAGTTTTTTTCTTTGGGCTTCGTGCTGATTTCGGTCCGAACACTTTTGACTGTCTTTCATGCCCTAAGCTCTTGCTTTTTTTTACAACCATTTTTTTCTTCGTTCGATAGTTTTCGAGGAAGGCTTTCGAGCCGAGCATAAATATAATCTCGTTTATATATATATATATATATATATATATATATATATATATATATATTCACTTATGTACCATATTACAGATTGAGAATTTCTTTATTCAAAATTTTTGGTATAAGAAAGATTTCGGTTTTAAGGTGATTTTATGATTTTGAAGTACAGGCTGTTTAATTTGTCTATAGAATCTAAAAAATATTTTTTTTTTTGTGTACATTCAGCTGCAGGCAATAGTACTAATTTTGTACTGCCCACACGGGTTTTTAAGGGACAAAACAATATTTTGTACTTTTTGAGCGTGTACAAAAACATAATCAGTACTTACGAAAGGATATAAATACAGGAATCTTTGACATTTTTAGTAATATATTCGCTTAGGTCAAAACAGCTAGCAAGAAATCTACGAACGAATGTGTTGCTGTGACGAAAAACTGGCGCCAACCTAGACTACATCGTTGAAAATTTTAATTTGTAGAATGTCATGTCAGCAACTGGGAAACTTACGGATTTTGGAAGTTTCCAGATTTGTTAATTTTGGATAAAGACTATTTAACCTGTGTTATATACTTTCAAAAATCTAAGAGAATAATAGATTGTATAGACTTCTTTAGGTATAAGCGATTTATATGTCTTCATTTATCTCGAACGTACAGTCTACACATTGATCTCTCATATCATGTCAGATATGATCGACACGTTTCTTACTTTGCGAGAGAAAAAGTTATATTAAATAAATCAACATAAGTGTCTCTAAAAAATTCCTGTTTTGCTATTGTTTTCACCCTACGTAAATTCGATTGTTTTCTATCCTTTTTTCTCTTTTCTCTGTTCGTTTTAGTTCATGCTTTTGAGTTTTCCCTTCTTACTTATATCTCACTACCTTTCTTATAATCTACAATTCTCTCTGTTAAAAATTTTGTTTCTTCCCGTTTCTCAGTATCAATTCTTTTAACAATTCGAAAATTCTCATCGTTATCATCAGCCATAAAAGATAGATTGATTGATTGAATTGATTCTTTCATGGTTTATCAACTTTTTACTTATTATTTAAAACTAGAAAAAATATATATGTTTTGTGAGTACTGATTATGTTTTTTTGCAAGTACTGAATATTTTTTTACATTTAAAAATTCGTTTGAGCATCACAGAACTAAGACTTATATTTACCGGATCTATATTTACCTTTTTATATGACAGTTCCAGTAAATTGTTTTGGAAATCACATAAACTTCAATACCTCAAAAAATCTAGAACAACCAAGTGTTTATCCAATGGAAACTATTACATTGATAACCTTGATATAACCTTTAGCTAAATTCTAATCACTTTTAATGGTAATATTTTGAGATATTTAGAAATTACGCAAATGTTCTGACGGAAGTTTTTATACAAATTAAACAAATATTACTTTAAGACTTCTGATATCTAATAACTTTTAAAAAAATATATTTCCATAATATATGTTGAAACATGGGTAATGAAAAGGGTCTAACAAATGTTAAAAAACAGTAAATAACAAAGTTATTGATTGATGGTATGTTCACGTTGATGATATCAATCATCATCATCATCATCATCATCATCATCATTCTGCGGCCTTGGCCGAGATTCAAAATCTTGTCAGTAGCTGAATACTTGATGATTCGCTAGAGCTACCAAGGGTGTTTTTATCGTGACACCATCACTAGATGGGTTGCCTACCACGGCTTAAGAGAGGCCCATTCACCCTCATTAAGAGAAGGATATCCCGCGCCGGTTTCCCAACCTGGTATTTTTTACAACCTCGCGGATAGTATATGACTATAGTATATGATATTAATAAAACTTCAAAGAACGATAAACAGGGATGTTGAAAATATAACTAAGATGAGAATCTCGAGAACATATGGTTCAGTGGATAAAAGCGTTTGTTGGATCTAGGGACTTGACCCAAAGAAATGTGAGTTAAATACCTGGCTACAGCAGAGGTGAAAAAAGAACAACTTAGAATTGAGTTATAGGGAGATACCTGACGCTGAAATATCTGGAAGCAGAATGGCAGATTAAACTAGAACAATCTACTCCGGTGGATGAATTAAAGAGTCAGTTCGAATTCTCGCTACCTGAAGAAGGTCGGAGCGTACAACGACCGAAACGTCGTGAGTATGGCATCAAAGAGGAGAACAAAAGAGGTGAAAAAAGAACAATTTAGAATTGAGTTAAAGGGAGATACCTGACGCTGAAATATCTGGGAGCGGAATGGCAGATTAAACTAGAACAATATACTCCGGTGGATGAATTAAAGAGTCAGTTCGAATGCTTGCTACCTGAAGAAGATCGGAGCGTGCAACAGCCGAAACGTCGTGGGTATGGCAGCAAAGATGAAAGCAAAAGTTTGAACAATGTCAGTTAGTTAAGTGCCATACGTGATACACGCTTTAGGCGATCATGTCTCGAAAGAGACATGACTGACTGGGCAGAAGATTATCTCGCAGTAAGTTGCCATTGCATTCTGCGGTAGACTGGTTGCCACCCAAGGCTATAGAACTCAATCTGTGCTATTATTTAGCCCATAATTGGAGGGAAGAGGCGGATTAATACCTTTCCCAAGGGGATTTGTAAGTAAGTGAGTGCAAGGAATTCAACTGGAATTTGAAATCGTCACTCCGATTTGTCGTTCTAAGTCACTGCACTACAAGGCACATCCATTCGAACAATGTAAACAGTGTAAATAGATGTATCAAATTTGCTTAACTAATATAATGGGTGCGTAAGTGAGTAAAGTAAGGCAGCACCTAGGCGGCGATGCGATGGATTACGGACAAAACTGTTACTAGATCGTACAAAGAGGGTGACTGGGTTAAGTTGACGATTGTTAACTATTGTGATTCATTGGCCAGATTTTCTTTGAATGATACAACTGCTAGTTTTGCAATTTCAAAGTGAATTGTGCATTTATGTACGATAATACTCATTCTCTTATATTTAAGTTGTTCTGTGAATTTTGAAATTGTGTCTAATGGTGATTACGAAGTTACGACAGCTCAAAATACTCACTCTAATTTTTCTAATATGAAAACAACTTCGACTGAACAACGAAAAGCTACTACACATTTTAGTGAATATATTGTAGAAAAACTAAATAAATATATAGAAGAAATAACTAAATTAATATAAATTTGAAAAAATATGACATAAAAACCAAATATATTTTTAGTGAACATGATAGAAAAATAAATAAACTACTACATTTTTTTAATCGTATCGCTCCTAGCAAGGTGGTAATGCCACTGATGTGCAGTGGGCTACATAAGAGTAAAAAGATTAGAAGAGAGTGAAGAGGAAGACGAACCAGTTAGAAAGGAGCAAGAGAGGGGTGGGATACAGGTATGATTACAGTTACAAAGGTGGAGAGAATGGAAAGGATATACGGGATGGTGAAAGAACTAGAGTCAAGTGGTTAATAGATGAGTATTGACATTGCATTTAAATTCCTGGAGGTTGTAGCCGTCAGGAAAGCAAGAATATGGAAGCGAGTTCCACAGGCAGGAAGTGCGAAAGAAGAGGCTGCAGGAGTTTTTAATGAAATTATGGTAGAAAAAACTAAATGAATATATGGTAGAAAAAATAAATACATTTTTATTATATGGTAGAAAAAACATAAATAAAGGTTATAAAGTTACTCATAGCAAAAACAGGCCAGGAGGATTAGGCAAACCAAAATGAACTAAATACATGAAAGCTTCAACCCGATGAAAGAGTTATACATTGTTTCTGGCACAATATTTCGAGCTTAGAAAAGCCAATGAGGCTCGAACACAATACAGTCGTAATCATTTGTAGGTTTGCCACTTTAACCCTGGCTCGTTGATGCAGCGCGCATTTAATAAAACTTTCCCCGACTTTCTTACGTCCTGCTTTAGATAATTCATTTCTATTACGTTTTATTTCCTTCTTCATTGAATGCTAAATCCAGGTTCTCATCTTCGACTTCAGGCTTCTATTTCTTACTTAAGTTTGTTTCTCGTTGCCAAGAAAACAGCGGTTCCGATCGATACGAAATCAAGGCTCGTGTGGCGTTAGGTTTTGATGTGATTGGCTGTTTAAGAGGGGAAAGGATTGGTTTGTACATTGGAGTGGAGGAAGGAAGGGTGTTTACAGTCGCAAAAGATTTGATTTAACGCTTAAATGTAGAATCCGCTTGGGGAGTTAATCAACTTGAACTAAAACCGCATGAATGGTTCACCCAGATTCGGACAGATAAGAAACGTACGTAGACATGCATATAATAAGTTTCTGGAAAGTTCTCGGTCGGACAAGTAGGACGCAAATATTGCACATTCTAGCATTTTGATTATATTTTAGTGAGTGACGCACTCACACAAAGAGATACGTTTGTGCACGCACACATGCATATATATATATATATATATATATATATATATATATATATATTAAAAAAGGATTAATTCAAAGATGTTGAATGGCCATTTCGATATGAAGATCCCCACGGGGGGCAACACATCACCCCAGCAACAGAAAAATCCTTTCAGAAACTGGAAAAAAATTAGTCTACTTTTCCTTTTTAAATAGATTGCAAAGAAATTAAAAAAATAATAAATAAAATAAAATAAAATATAAATAAAAATAAAGGGAAAGAAAAAGAAAACGAAAAAGAAAACGAAAAAGAAAAAGAAAAAGATAGAATAAAATCAAATAAATAAGAAAAGAAAAAATTGACATCGTCTGGGTTCGCAAAAAAAGGGAGAATGTTACTAAAAATTAACAGACAGCCGTGTTAAAACGACGTAAGTTTAAGCAACACGGAAAAAAGGTGGTAAGAGAGATAAAAGAAGGAAGGGAGGAAAAAAGAAAGAAACTAAAGAAAAAGGAAAAGTAGACTAATTTTTCTCCAGTTTCTGAAAGGATTTTTCTGTTGCTAGGTGATGTGTTGTCCCCCGTGGGGATCTTCATATCGAAATGGCCATTCAACATCTTTGAATTAATCCTTTTTTAATATATATTTGCTCTGTAATATTTTATTACATGGAGCTCTCTTCCTGTATCATTTTTTAATATTAAAATAAAATTTTTAATATTAATTAGGATCGGGTTTTTTGGAATTTACCTTCCTGCTTTTTTCTCTTGGATTGACGTATCTGAATTAATATATATATACATATATACGATTAAAGAGTGAAGGAAAACTTAACTTCACTGAAGATAAGTTTTTAAAATATCTGAACATGTAAATTTAAAAAGAAATATAATAGCTTAAAACATCTAAACTGCGATTTCTATCAAGTTATTAAGTTAGCTCTCTTACACCATATAATTTTCAAATCAAAAGATATTTATGAATTACAACTTTACATACCAGACAATTAGAATATGTAGGTTTAACCATCAAATCCCTAAGGATGATCATGGACAAGATTGAAAGTACTATGGTCTATAAAATTAAAACCACTGAAAATATATATGTAAAGATTTTTGTATTTACGCCACATACCAAGACATTTATTCACGAGATGATTAAATTAAAAATAGATACATTTTGTCTAAATTATTTAATCAAACATGCTTAAATAAAGATAGGCTATATATATATATATATATATATATATATTACAATGTAGTCTTAAAGCATGCTATTTTTATGGATTACAGTAGTCAATACAAGATGAACTGAAGATTGTTTTTAAGCATGAAACAGACTATTGCCGCAGGATACTGACCTCAATGTCTACTATATATATTGGGGAAATTTATGACACAGTGAAAAAGATTTTTCGCCTGAAGTGCTAATTCCTTGAGGATTTCACCGGATTAAATGGTTTTCGAGATTGCCGAGATGACACATGCGCCTGAAGAAAACGAATTGTTAAAATTTTATTCTGATACTTTATCATCACAGTGTAGGTACATCATTTAGCCAATTTCATTTAGTCACTTTTTCCTTTTAATTATTGTTTTATCACATTTAAGAAATTGAAAATAAGTAGACTCTAGTGTATACGCCTGACATGTTTCCTGTCGAATCAAAGTGCTATTAAAAAGCATTTATTAAACCATAATTTAACAGAACCCCTTCGGAAATTCTAGTTGATAACACACCCACAAAAAAAATTAAACACATAACTGTCGAGATTTTATTATTAAAAAACCACATTTATCAAAATGCCAACAAACATCACCTGAAAAATTCTGGAGCGGATAATATTAGAAACTACTTGAATGTGACAATAAAGATGAGGACAACAATCTGAACAACATAAATATTGCAAATATTAATTTCACTGTTTAACGAAAACAACATGGATTGCATTTCAAACACGTTTGAAATAGAGGCCACTCTTCTTTTTGGATTTCAAGTCGATTCTTCTTCTTTTTTTTTTTCAAAACGCTACAATGAATAGACGTTGTAAAGAGCCACCTTCTCAAGGGATACATTAAATGAAGTATATCATTATAAAAACGTCGTCGAAATATTAGCGGTGATGTCTCTCTGAAACTAGTTATTCATGAATCCTATGTCAAACCCACAGAATTTTTTCATAACTCGATTTCAAGTGTAGCAGAAACAAGTAAGAGACACTCATCATTGGATGATGTCATAAATTAAGTTCCTGGCATCGACATTTTCTCTGGCTATGTAGCTATCTTATTCGGTCGAAGAAAATTATTTTCATATTTGATTTATCTAACTTAATGAAGAAAAAGATAGCATTATATTTTCGATGTAGAGATAATTCCCTGCTAAAAACATAAAAGGTTTTAAAATTTCCAAAAGGTAATGCGCAAAGACCATTCCCCCGATGGTTCCATTAGTAACCATTTAACATCTGACTGATAGAGATTTACCCTCCACCTCTTGTGTCGATGACAGACAGATGAATAAAAAAAGGTTTGGTTATACATAATCATTCGCATACAGGTTTGTTTCGGCTAGATAACCGTTCGCTTCAAGTCGGGATTGAAACTCGACCGATTTGCCAACAGTCGGAGATTTTACCGCTAATCTCTCGACGCATGGATTAAAAGCGCAGTGCGTTCAAGTCGTAGTCAAAGAACATTGCCGTAAATCCGTGAGTGACTACTGTTTATAATATCTACCCTCCTCTAGAGTGCTCTATCATCAGATGTAAGAGCATATATATATGAGATAGCGACATATGTTTTATGCATCAAAAGCAGAAATGAGTAAATTGTAGGGCAAAATGGAATAAAACTATAATCACGAGTAAACCAGAGTTAATTTACGTTCAGGTCCTGATAAGTTTTCACCAACCTGGGCAGATTTTCTGTTAAGAAAATGTGAGATATTACAAAAAGGACATTGTGAAAACAAAAAGTAAATGATTATCCATTAATTTGGTTAGATCGCAAACAAGAAATAATTTTAAAAAATCTTTAAAAAATAAATCAATCAGTTTTGAATTAATGACGGTTTTATCTTGTAGATTTCTCTAAAATTTAGGCCAGTTGACCAAAACAAATAATAAAAATTTTAATAAATAAAATAAGCATATGCTCACATGTATAGCGTTTAAACAAATAAAATAGGTTGGATTACTATTATATATATATATCTATATATATATATATACATACATATATATATATATATATATATATATATATTGAATAAAACTCGATGAATTACTTACTTTATATATATATATATATATATATATATATATATGTATATAAAGTAAGTAATTCATCGAGTTTTATTCAACCTCAACAGAACGCAGGAAGCACTGGACTAACTTAATATTAGTATTAATGAGCGGCGCTATATCGAGTTTAATTCGTTACCTCTTTGTCACCGGGGACTGTGGTACAGTTGGTATGACATTCGTTTAATAACGCAACTGGCTGGGTTTTAATTCCTGGTAGTAGATGCGCACTGCTGATGAGTCCTAAATATAGGACGAAACGGCTATTCAGTGCCTTCTGCATTCTGTTGAGGTTGAATAAAACTCGGTGAATTAATTATTTAATAATTCAAATACTCCTACAATTTCTATAATATATACAGAGAGATAATAATAACATAAGTTTTTATGTTGTACAGCCAAAAATAAATTATGCAAGAATACTGGAAATAATAAATTAAAAGTCTTACTTTTCGGTCGTTTTTAAATGTGTTTAGAAGAAAGATTGCCGTCGAAATATACATATGTGTATGTCTGTCTGTAATGAAATACAAAAAAAAAAACAAAAAAAAACTAACGCATATATCAATCTGACATGTTTTATTTTTATTAAAGCTTTGTGTGAGATTGAGAGAGAAAAGGACAAAGGGACATAAACTCCGGTTTTTTTGCTTTTTGTTTCTGTGCTCGTGACACGTGTCTGACCAATTAGAACTGAGCCAGACCAAATCGAAAACTTTCTGTATCTTGTCCTATTGTCTCTTAATAAATATATATATATATATATATTAGATTATATCTTCTAATGTGTTCACTGTCTTTACAGGACGTACTCGAGTATGGGCTTCCACGTCTCCCTATCCCTGGTGTCTCTTAGCACGCTTTCTCCTGTTACCCCATCCAAACACCGCACTGACATCCACTTGCTCATACACGTTGCTTTCCCCTGTCACACATTCCGTCTCTCTGACATGTGAGTATTATATTCTCCAAGCCCTCCTTCTTCATAACATGAGCCAAGAACTTTAGCTATAATTTTCTGATGTCAATTATAACTTTCCTTTTCGTTTCCATCTTTTCCAAAACCTTATCATTGTTCACATGCTCGAATCATTATAGAATAAGATCCATATTTAATCAAAATTTAATATTTAACAGGCACACACACACACACACACACACACACATGCCTATATATAAAGAAAGATAAAGTGTTATTAAAACATGTAGCAGTAAACAGACTCTCACCGCATGGTGTTTACCCTAGTGTCCACATTCATATTTACATATGCTAAATCTCTGGAGAACTTATACGCATAAACATAGCCTACCTCAAAAGTTTCTTTTATCATATACAGCTTGCGATGAATGAATTGTCGTCTAATTTACGCAAAAATGAATATAACATTGACATCTCATGTTATCATGTTATGTTGAAATACTAAACAGTAAATGTATTAAATAACATTGCCTACAGAATCTCTTGCAGCTCTTCTGGCTGGTCTCCTTGTTTAAGATGGCAAATGCTGCTATAATCATTGATCTAGGCCTGCATGTTGTGTCAGATGTCAGGATTAATGGAGGCATAACATGGGGATATGCTTGATCACTCCAAATACCAAGATGTTGACCGGATATATTATCCAACTCCAACTTTGTTTGAATCTTCTTTACTCTCCTTAGATTGATACCTAAATACACTGAAATATTTGTACTGGAGTTTCAAACAATACAGAATGCCGTTTCCATATTTTTGTGAGCATGAATTTCTACATGGTGGTCATTTTCTCACAGACAGTCCCTAACTGACCCTTTTGCAGTCGACAAAATCAACAACAGATAACGCGCATGTGCGAAATTAAAATATAAAATGTTGTCAATTTAACCATCGCACGATATATTCACACACACACACAAACACATATATATTTATATGAAACTAAAAAATTCAAATCACCTCATCTCCTCCTACACACATAAAATTTTATGTATGATTGTGTGCTCGGATTAATTAATAATAATCATCTTCGAAATGATACTTACAATCTAAAAATTATTTCCTGGCTTTAAATAACCTAAATGCTTGATATGCCGTTGAAAACGAACAACTCATTCAATATTAACTGTTTCTTTTCAATTCATATTTTTTTTATATTTATCAACCATTTGCAGTTCATTTAAATATGAAAAAAACATTAAATTGTAAATTTTTTAAAAGATATTAATAATTACATGAGACAGTTTCTGCTAATTTCCAAAAAGGGAGAAGAGGAGGTAGATTCGTTTCTTTTTAAATAGCATTTGCACTTAAGAGAAAACAACGAACTCGACTCGAACTGAGATTCAAGTTTTCAATTCCTAATTCTGTGCAGTTATCAATTACACCACTGCACATCCAAGCTTTCAGCATCTGTTATTTTTAGGCGGACACTTAAATAGTTATATGCTAATTTTAGCAAAGTGCGCGGGTTTTTAAACCCTCTTAGAATTTTAGTTACCAGTTAAGTTGTCTTTTGTGGAAAGTTTGGGTAAAAAGGGCCATTGATGTGAGAGAAAATAGAACAAGTGAGTGGAAAAAGGAAACGCTTTATAACAGAAAGAGGAAGAAAGAAAAAGAAGATACAAAAATTGGGTTTAAGAAAATCGTTGCCAAAAAACAAAACATAAAACTGTTTTTAGCAAAAAACTTAACTGGAATCAGTATAGTTTATTCTGTTAGCAGTTCTTTTTAGTTGCGACGTCAAAATACATTCATCTTCAAGTTGAAAATGGATTCCGTTTTTTGATGCTTTGCAGCAACTGTTGGGCCATCCTTGAACCAATTTTGTCTTCTCGGTCGCTTCATTTTTGGACACCATGTGGTTGAGTTTTATGGAGCTAGAATTACTCCGTGTTGACTGGGTGGAGTCGTAGTAAGAAAGAGGAGAAAAGCTGGGCGTTATCAGCACAAGGCAGGGGCCGGTAATCGCTACCCCTACAAAGGGAGACAATTCATTTATCTATAAAATATTTCCAATAGTTAATAAACAAAATCGACGTTTCTTAACTTCGGTTATCGTACGAGAATCGATGTTTCAACTCGAGATGACCGTAAGTTATTTCCTAATTCAAGCTGATTTTCTGTCTTCCCCTGCACACATCTGTAGTTTTCAAAGTTTTCTTTGATGCCAACATTACTCATGCACATTATAGTAGTGAAATATGGTAAAAAGATATATTCTCTTATTTGCAATTCCAACGTTAAGGACATTATTGCATCCATGATATAATAACACCGTAGCTAACAGACGGAAAAGGAAGGACAAATTTGTTTTGTTTTCAGAGAGACTTTTATAATACTATGAGATACACAATACAATATACATATATACACATGTTCCACGCAAAGAACTATATGAGATTAGCAGTAAGTACCCAGAGATGCACGGGATGGAAAGAGTAAAAATTCTCATGGGTAATTTAAACGTTGGTCTCTGTAAGGAGAAATGTATTACTGTGCAGATGGGGGATAGTTGGCAGTTCCTATTTGTAGCGGTGATATGTGCAAATTCAGCGGACGGAGTAGAATAAAATGGGGCTGGAGTAATGCTGGAGGTTGCCTTCTGCATTGGCTGCGTAAAATGAATGTCAGCTGGAATGAATTTGCAAGGGGTATGTAAGTTTTAAAACAAATCGGATGAAAAATATAGAAGTGTATGTTGATGGAAATCAGTGAGAATACACACAAAGATACACACACATACACACTGGCACAACTTCACTTTTATTTATATATAGATAAACATTGAATACTGGAAATAACACTCATATTTTTCAAAATTACTGTGTGAAATTGTCCTTAACAAAAAAATAAAATACTTGAAAATAAGAAATGAAGGCAAAATTAAACTGAACACTCACGTGCAATTTATTTTTCTTTGTTTGTAGAATAATAAATCTACAAGATGTGTGTAAGTTTTGACACAATTGAATGAAAAATGTTGAAGTTTTGGACAATCGCTCCTATTCTCCATTACCTGGATCAAGCTAATCTCCCTGCAAGCAACACACTGCATCTCCTCGGATTAACTCTCACAGTAGACCTCAAGTGGAATGACTATATAGAATCCATACCTAAATCTGCTGCTAAGAAAGGCGGTTCTTTGTGTAGAGCCAATAAGTTTCTCCCGTTTGAAACAATCCTGCAAATATATAAATCTACCATCCGCCCGAGCACTGAATACTGCTGCCGTATCTGGTCTGGTGCTTCTGCTATCCACCTAGGGATGACAAAACAGTGGCTGTAAAATGCATCGCTTTGGGTGATATGATTATAAAAAAAGTATATGTTAATATAAATCAGTGAGGATACACACACTAATATACACACATATATAGACACACAGCTTCAGTTTTATTTATATAGATAGCTATTAAATACGTGATATAACTTTTTTATTTTGGTAGAATTATTCTCCATGTAAAATTACTGTGTGGAATTATCTTTAGAAAATACTTGAAAATAAGAAATTAAAACAATATTGAACTGAAAACCCATGCGCAATTTCTTTACCTTCCTTTTATAGAATAATAAATTTGTAAAGGTGTGTAAGTTTTGAAACAAATCGAATGAAAAATGAGGAAGTGTAGTGTAACAGAAATATGTGAGGATACACATAGGGATACAAGCACAAACTGACGTACAAATTCAATTTTATTTATATATAATAATACATAATCCTGTCTGTTACACCCAATTGTGTGTACGGCATCATTTTTGATGTTTCCGTGACAAACTGTGTTTATGGGGCAGGGTGTTAGCCCTGCACTTAACTCCCAATCCCGGAGGAAGGTATTTTAAAAGCGTAGCTTAGAGGTGGTACACGGCCGAAAGTAGGGGACACCCAGTGAGGATCCAACTTACTACTCAATTGTAATGATTCAAGCGAGACAGGCTTGCTAACCATTACACCACCGCTAAGCGCCTATTTATATATATGTAAACATTAACTACATGAGATAAAGCTTGTAATTTTAGCGATATGTTTTCCATATGAAATTATTGTGTCGAACTTATCTTTAACAAAAATATATATTTGAACATAAGAAATTAAACAAAATTACAATGAAGACACACGCGCAATGTCTTTATATTCTTTGTGTAAAATAATAAAATTGAAAGAAAGTATTGAAACAAATCGAATGAAAAATGTGGAAGTGTATGTTAACAGAAATCACTGAGGACAAGAACACCAATACACACACAGGGATACACACACATATTGACACACATCTTTATCTTTATTTATAAAGATGTGTCTACAAAGATATACAGAATTAAAGAGAAATTAAATTGAATGCTCTTTCATGTAATATGGAGATACTCCTGTATCTAGAGAAGCCATGTTTAGTACTCCATATTTCAAAGCGCCGGATTCCAGACGAATATATATGTCCCAAGTGAATACATATTCCACGAACGGGAAACAACAAGACTTTGGTTTTTCTAAATTGCGGACTGTGTACTGGAGTTTCTTTTTATATTTGGGATTTGTTAGTTTCTAGTGGAGGTAGATTTAGCCTCAGCCTGAGCTCCTTGACTAAGGCTCAAACAAGTAACCTTATGTAGTGACCGCTGTAAACAATCTGAAAATTTGATAAATACTATTGTCACAATATGAAGTGTTGTCATTAAGTTGCCGTCACGTACCCTTTCTTATTTATCTAAACGAATGGGATTTAAGCACACTCTGTATTTCTACATCAATACGAATTTTGCTTTGCTTGATCCATAGATGATGCTTTAACGAAAATTACTCACAGAATCAATAAGTCAGAAAATAGAAAATTTATTACAATGACAACTAACTTAGATCAGTGCTTCTCAACAGGTGGACATTTGAACTCTTGCGGTCCATGTAACATTATTCAGGGTAAAAACTAAAATAACAACTTGGTGGTTTACTTTAATATTTTAATAATCTATACATTATTTTCGGAACGGTTTGAACAACTGAGAATAGGAAGTTCTACAGTAATCGACGCCATATTAAAATTCTAAAAATAGAAAAAGAGAAACAACTCGAATTCTAGCAGAAACGAGATCAACCGATGTAAGTTGCTCTCTTTTTTAATCTGACGACTGTTCTGATTTTGAAGAAATTAAAATGGCTTAATATGAGTTATTTTATTAGTGCACCTAAACTTTCCATATAACTGAGTTGTTTAATACAAATCTATATTCCATAAATTAGTTTTAATTCAAAATAGATCGTATACCTTCACTGAAAAATAAAATAAACATTTTTTTTCATCGAATGATTATGAAAAGAAAAGAAAATGGTTATGAAAAGAAAATTAAAGTAAAAGTGGCTTATGTGAGAGAAGATTTTGAGAACCACTGACTTAGATATATCAGCCCATTGACAATGTGAGACAATGGAGATTGTTACATAAAAGACCAAGCTATGAAATCTGTGATAGGTCCCTCCTAATTATCATTTCTTTCCTTATGAATTCATATATTTTTGTAATTTTTATTTGAAAAATCAATACACCATTATATGTCGATAATGTTACAATATATCAAGTCGTTTGTAACAGGTAGGTCTCTAAGGGCCATCTAACAGCCGGCCAGCGAATGGTCATAAGATTAATGCCGGCATTACACGAGCTTTTCCCTTCGGTCCTACTCTCTTTCTGCTGTATATTAATGGTTTTCCTCAGAGGATAATATGGCCATTAGTTAGAATATCCGTGAATGTCTGTGAATAGTTTATAGATGAACCTCCACCAAAAACATAGAATACCATAATCTAGTCACTCTTCGTCCCTCTAACTTCGCCTTGGAGTTCTCAATAGGGAAAACGATGGGATTGGAAATTTCAATACGATTAAAACCAAAACTATTCACTGGCATTGTACACAAACTGAAGTTTCACATATCATAATAGATGAACCTTCTCTCAAGGAAACCACTCGCTTTGAAAGTCTGCTAGGAATTAATATCTCACCAAACCTCAAGTAGACATCATATAATGATCTATTGCTATAGATGATGGAAAAATTATCTCTCTATTGTACACTCTTGCAAATAAGTGACACACCCCATGCTATTCTCGACCTTTACAAGAGAGAAATCAGACCTAAAGTTGCTGTCATATCTGAACTCTGTCTGCAAAGTCCTTACTTGTCAGACTTGAAAGGACTCAAAAGGGTCTACGCGGCCTTGTAGGTGATGAAATATATTCCACTCTACAGCCTCTTTCCGTAACATATATTGTTTCTCACTGCTCTATCGCATGACTCTAAACCATTGCAACTGCGACCCCCATATATGTATAGATTATTCTAATTCCGTTCATGTTCCATTTATAAGGAGTAAGTTCCACTCAGATGTCTTCTTCGTTAATTCTACTATTTTGTGGCACAGGTCCTCGACAGGATATTTTCTTGATCACTATAACCCTAACCTCTACGATTTGAGGGTTAACGTTTTTGCCTAACCCAAAAAACTTTAGCTTTTCTTTTGTTTATACACAACCACAAAGTTACCGTTTAAATTTTCGGAGTGTTATCTACTTGCATTGGGTAAATATCTGCATTAAAATGATTATATATATTTTTGTATTTAATCAAAAAGTATACCAAAGTAAAAGAAAACATAAGTTGTATTTCCTCAATTATTACTAGTGTGCAATATTTCCATCCGTTTAAATGTTAAATCTATAAAAGAAACACTGCCACAAAAACTTCAATTCATGGATGACATGTGTTTAAACCGGATATAAAATTCATGAATAAGATATATAAGTAAGATTTAAGCATTAGATATAAATGATTAATAAAATCAATCAGGAATTAGGCAAAATTCCACGGATTATTTTGATATAACCTGTGAGTGTCAAATCTTCCAAGCCTTTTTTCGAGATTATCTCTCCATGTAATTTCTTTTGAATCTGAAAATATCTGAGATTTTTCTGCCTTAAACATCGACCTGAGTAGAACTTCTTCATACAACCCATCGTTAAAGATTCAGGTAAAATTGTTGGGTCCCTGTACCGCTTCAGTAAGCACACGATGCGCATGCCATCCTCTACCTTAATAAGATCCAGACCCGCCCCAAAATACAGTAATGTTGTCATATTTGCACACTCCTCTGTTCAAATGCGTCTTGATATCGTTGTGGGTGACGAAGTATTTTCCATTGTACAAACTCTCTCTTTCAACAGGCGGGTTATGGCAAGCATCTCGCTGTAATATCGCTATTTTCACGGAAGGTTCTCGACCGAATAATATTTCTTTGTTTCCTCAAAGCTAGAACCCACTATACCATTTATATTACAGTAAATTAACCAAATTCTCACCGTATATCATACGGTAAGATATGTATTTTAATGGAAAAGCTTCTTTCCGCTAACCACTGCTCAGTATAACCGACTTCGAAATGGATGTTTCCCCGATCGCTACAATCTAAACCTGTTCTGCTCTAGGTCTCATCCTTATTTTCTTCTGTCTGTACAAAATGACTTTTAACTTCACCACTACTTCGAGTTTCTTCCAGGTGAAACTAAAGACTTATTAGTTACTTACTGTTCTAGGCGATCGTACGAGGGTCATTCAATAAATAAGTTGAATTTTTCGGTATAAGGACTTCTAATACAGAAACAAAATTACATTTTTTTTATTTTTCACCGTAGTCTCTCAGCGGTATCACACCTTTTCCCATCTGTGCACAAGCTTCCGTATTCCCTCAGCGTAAAAATCTTTGGATTGATGTCTCAGCCAATAGCTAACAGCACTTTTGACTTCATCGTCACTTTCAAACTTCCTGCCTGTCGTGAACGCCTTTTAAGGGACCAAACAGGAAACAAGATCTGGGCTGTAAGGGGGATAAGGGAGCAGTTCTCAGCCCAGCTCGTTGATGGTCTGCACAGTTTGGGCTATTGTGTGAGGCCGTGCGTTGTCTTCGAGTATGCAAAGTCATCATGGACAATTTTGTGTGCTGTCCTAACAAATAGGCTCAAAGTTCTTGCAATGTCATCCATTGTCACCCTTCTGTCAGAATGAATGAGTTCATTGACTGATTCGATCACCTCAGGAGACCTCACTTCTGTAGGCCTCCGAGGCCTGTCTTCATCCTCAACACTGCTCCGTCTTTCTTTAAACAATTTAGCCCACTCATAGATATTTGTTTTGCTGAAACATGTGGCACCATACATAATTGAAATTCTCCTGTGAATTTCAACTTGTTTGCCCCCTTCAGCAACAAAAAACTTGATAACTGACCTATGTTCAATCATGGAGCGTGCCTCTTGGTCGGCCATCTTTGTTAATCCCCAAAATCCTCAAAGTTTTTTTCAATCTGCAAAAAAATTAAATTCCTTTGAAAAAGAAGTAAAGAAAAAAAATTAAAAAAGTAAGCTTCTATCTGTATCAGAAGTCCTTATACCAAAACATTCGCCTTATATATTGAATGTCTCTCATATTTTCAGCATCTTTCTTTATAGTTCTTTAGTTGGTGGGAGAAGAGATGAACTCATCTATTTCCCAAAGGTATTTGTTCGTAAGTAAATAAAACGAGTTCGACTGGACTCGCTCATTCCGAGATAATAACTATTGCACCACAATGCCCTTCATTTGCAATAAATAGAGATTCATTTTATAGTTCAATAGATTTTTCTTTGTTTCTAACGAAATTTTCCTACTCTTTAGCTGACTGCTTAGATTTTGGAAGGCAACCTTTGCATATCTATTGCGCCTTTAGACGGGCACCCCGGCGTGGTGTAATGGTTAGCACGCTTGTTTCGCTCGAAACCTGTTACAGTCGAGTCGTGGGTTCGATCCTTGCTGGGTACCATTTAATTTCGGTTTAGTGCCACATCTAAGCGGTGTGTAGAAATACTACGCTTGCATGTTTGGATATCCGTAGCACCTTTTCTAGTCTGGGTTAAAACATTTTTCAAACAGAAAGAATTCAAAAACATTTTCCTTCTATAGATGAATACATGCGACTACTATTACACTTCGGGCGCCGAGCAGTTAATTACTGATGGAAGTGACAAGTTTAAAGAACAGAGACAAATAGCGCATTATAATTTAAATACTGCCCAATAAGGTCATGGTTTCATGTACTAACGCCAGTATTAATTTGTATATTTTCATATTTCTTAGTTTGACTGCCTAGTCGGCTACTGTAAATTACTATCGTAGAAACCTTAATAGTCATTTCAATGAAAGAGATAAAAAACCTACCCGACTGCTGTTTTAATACATATAAGCTCATGACATTTTTAGAAAATTGTTCCGTTTGTCTTCCTTGACTTTCAATTTGCCTGGCAGCTGTAATATTTTTTCTTTTTAACTATCGATTTATGTTCACAATCTTCGTTTCAGTTAGTTAATGTATTCTTTCAGTTATTAATAAAATATTGAAATAAATAAATTCAATTCAAGCAAAAAAATTGAATTAAATCGGTAAAAAGAAAACTGTCGACAGATTTGGCCTTTTTCAACATTATTTTATAATGTTTTAAAAACAGAAACAAAAAGGAGTGGAAATGTGATAAATTAAAATAATTACTGCAACGTAAGCAATACACAAGGTGTTTAAAACACGCGAGAATCTCGTTCATAATAAACATTACGTGAGCGCGCGCGTAGTTGGAAACAAATGTCTCTCACGCGAAAATGTCACTAGTTTTTTATTAACATAATGAAAAATAAAAAGAATTGTTTAAAAATAATTTAAGAAATAAACTGCATTTATTGAGATCATTGTGTTCAAAACAATTCGGTTTCTTTATAAAATAGGGAGGTAGGAATTCCAGCTGTATTAGTGACAGTTTACGTTAATTATAACACATTAATGATGGACGAGAACATTTTCTTGTTTTAATTTTCTGATAAGTCACAATTTATTAATCTAATGATTGAATACGTTCATAACTATAAAATGCCCTTAAAATCTTCACATTTTATCAGTAAATGTGTTAGCTCAACAAAGTGAGCAAACTATTGAAAATAATAATTTTTTAATTTTATATACAATTGTTCTCACTTCTCAATTTGAATACTGACTGCTATGTAAAATATGAGACAACATTAATGCTTGTCTAATTTGGAAGAAGATAAAATAGATGCATAAACGAAAATAATGTGCTTATTTTTTGACGTGGTAAATTAATACTTTCTTTATATTTCCATTCCTTTCAATTTCCCTTGCTTATCTCCATTAACAATTGTCATTTCACTGAAGCAGACGTTAGGCGCTTGGTAGTATTATCGCTTTCTTTCTTTCTTTCTTTCTTTCTTTCAGTGGTCGATAAAACTGTTGTTGTCAATGAATGTCGGTGACGATATATTTAATCTATCTATCTATCTATTTATCTATCTATCTATATATCTATGGTTATCAATAAATATCGATATGGATATACACACAAGTACACACATGTATAAATATTATTTTTGTTTAAAAAACAATACTTGAAGTAATAGAGTTACGAAGTATATATCAATATATATACATATCCTACGCCAATAGCATAACTCGGAGTTTAATGCACTGTGCAATCATCAGGTTAATATAATATAATATAATATAATATAATATAATATAATATATATATATATATATATATATATATATATATATATGCAGGATGCATTGCGTAAAATTTCGCCACTTAATATTAATAATTTAGCTCATGCACATTGTTTATTTTTTGGTTTGTCAACCGAAATTTATAGTACCGTCATTTAAACACCGTCTTTGAAAAAAGGATCATCATGATGGAATTCACTCTGCAATGAACGGCATGCTGTACAGCTTGATATATGCGATGGAAGCTCTTATACGAATATTTCAGAGGGTTTGGGTGTCAATCTGATTGCAGTGCGGAGAGTTTTTGACGAGTCTAATGGTGATTGCGAAGGTACTGCAGCCCGGTAAACCCACTCTGATCACTTTAGTTGAAAGCCTGAGATTCAACACTGAGGTCGACATCAAATGCGTTGAGGAGGTATTGCTTCCTTAGGCCAAGTTGTTGGCTGCTGGAAGACCCTCAGTCTGGCAACAAAACACTGTACCATGTCATATAAGCGGCAAACCCATCCATGTTAAAATGAAATTTATAGCTATTTTATATTTTGTTTATAAAAAAAAAACATTATGAAATTGCCACAATGGCAGTGAATGCTAGACAATACCATCAAAGATGAAGGAAAAACTTGAAGCAACTGAAATGTGGTTCTACAAAAGGATGCTGCGAATATCATGGATCGAGCATGTGAGCAGGTCTTGGAAATACTGAGCATCAGGAAGAGACAGCTGAAGCTCCTGGGAGACCCAATAAGGAAGGAGGGTTTGGAAAATCTGATACTAACAGGCCAGATAGAGGGAAAAAGAGACAGAGGAAAGCAACGGATAACATATTTGAATAACCTAATCAGGTGAATGACGGAACGAGGATTGCATGATGTAACAGGAGAAGGCGTGCTCAGAGCCATCAGTGATAGGGAAACGTGTAAGGCCATGGTCGTCTATGTCCTGAAGGGACAAAGCACATAGAAGCAGAAGAATGTACCATTCAGTCCGTTAAGTTCTGTACACGCTTGAAAAGTGACACGCTTGAAAAGTGACATGACTGAACGGTCAGAAGATTTTTCCGCAGTAGGTTACCATTAATTTCTGCGGTAGAATAGTTGCCAACGATGGCTATCGATCCAAAGAGTGTTTTATATTTAACCTATAGCTGCAGGGAGAAGAAATGACTTAATTCCTTTCTCAAGGTTATTTGTGCTTAAGTGAAAGCAACGAATTAACTGGAGATTGATCTCCGCGCTCCATTTTCTCATTCAGTGTCGATTTCAACTGCTCCACAACACACATCCCTTTGCACCATTCAGTCAGTCAAGTGCCATACGTGATACACGCTTTGGGCGATCATGTCTCGAAAGAGATTGACTGGGCAGAAGATTATCTCGCAGTAAGTTGTCATTGCTTTCTGCAGTAGACTGGTTGCTGGCCAGGACTATAGAACTCAATCTGTTCTATTATTTAACCCATAACTGGAACAAAGAGATGGATTAATACCTTTCCTAAGAATATTTGTGCGTAAATGAATGCAAGGAATGCAAATTGAATTCGAATTCAGCTCCCGGATTTGTCGTTCCAGTATATATCCTCAGTACCACAAGCCGTGTACGTATGGTACTTGTTGTGAAGCTTGTAAAATATTGAATTAAATAGTCGCGTATGTAAATGTGTTTACACTATTACAAAGCATATATAAGCAGACGAACGAAATCAAAACCCTCATACGCGAAATATTGCATTCAAACATGAAACAAACTATCGGCGTATATACTAATATATGTATACATATGTGTGTGTGTGTGTGTGTGTGCGTGTGTAGGCCTGCTCACATGGAAACTTTGATTTCAGTGAATCAACACTTAAGTTTATTTAATATATTAGCGATGCGAAATTTATGTATTTGGAAAAATTTGTATCCTATTCATATTCATTTTTATATTCATTTATTTTAAAAGGAATATTGATTTGTATGGCTTCTGCCTTGTCGGTCGAGTCGATAGGACGCCAGGCTAAAGTGCAATCGGACTGTACAGAGCTAAAGTGTCCCTGTAGGTGTTGCCATAGATAAGGACTTGGCTGTCAAAAGCGGGAAGAGACAAATCCCTCGCCGTTCCCATAGCAATCTCACTTGCCAGTGTAGAAAACACACAGCCGGAGACACACCCACACACACACACACACACACACACACACATATACATACATAGACACACACACACACACACATATATATATATATATATATCTGTGTGTGTGTGTGTGTGTGTGTGTGTGTGTGTGTGTGTGTTATCAGCTGTCCACCATTGAGTGGTCGGTGTCTCGGAGTCTCACGCATTCGTTTTGATATCTCGTATTTGATATGATATCAGACTGGGTTTGTGAACTCGCTTCAAAAGCTGCTGCTGATATTCTCATGAGGTTGTCCAAACTGTTTTCCTGGTAGAGTTTGGTTCTCATTAGATAAGAATAAAAATAATTTTAATATTTTTTTTATTCGAATGACGACACGCACACTTTGGTTGTATCTTTGTCCTTAAAATCATTTCCTATTTCTTTTTTTCTTATTCTCTGGCTCTCTTTTCCGATTTTTTTTGCCAATTTATTATTATTTAGTTGTTCATTCTAGATTTTTCTCCTGTTATTTTGATAATGTCCCTTTTATTTTTACATTATTTAAAATAGTTTATTTCTACTGACTTCGTTAAAATATAAATCACTTAGTTTGCGATATCTGAGAGGTTATAACGCCATCAATTCAAAATATGAACTTTAAAATTCAGGTTCCTAAATCTGGAATGCAATATGGTAATAATAATTGTAATAGTAGCTGTTTTTTTTCCTTTTTGTTTGTTTATTTATTTATTTTGTGGACTCTCTCACCACACACTGGGTCAGCGTTTAGTGATATTGTCGATTGAAATATGAAAAACACTTTTCAAAAGTAACATTTCAGGAATATTTTAATAAATCTACCATCCACCTTGTATTGAATACTGCTTCCACATCTGGTCGGGAGCCCCTGCTATTCACCTCGGTGTTTTTGACAAAATCCAACGGTAAATCTGTAATAAGATCGATACCGACTTGGCAGCTCGGCTGCAGTCCCACTCTCACCGGCATGACGTGGCTTTCCTGTACCACTTCTATAAATACTTTCACGGCTTCTACTCCGATGAACTTAGATCACTGGCTCCCCCTATGTATGAATTTACACGAGCTACTAGATGAGCAACTAGGTTCCACCCTTTTACAGTGAAACCGATAAAATGTATCCGCAATTTCTACTCTGACAGCTTCTTTTCACGCAATTCCTGCCTGTGGAATACCTTTCCATATACTTGCTTCCCCGACAGCTACAATCTCCATGAATTTATATGTAAGGTCAATAGATATCTCCTATCACACTAACTTTCATCCATTCTCTCAGGCTCTTTTCTCATCTACTCCACCCCCATCCTCGGTATCCTCATCCGTCTATTACCCTCCTCCTGACATTTCCTATAACTAACTTCTCTTTCTCATCACTTTCCCCTATGTAACCTCCTGCGCAACAGTGGCAGTAGAATTTCTTGCTTGACCTGAGATGATTTAAAAAAAGACTACTGTCTCTTTTCTAGTATTGTTCTTAATATGTTATAAGGTAGTGGGGAACATCAACATCTTGATTATGTCGTTCTTTTCTCTACGAGTTACAGACTCTATCTATTTTACTTGCTTTTGCTTTTGAATGTCTTCAAGTTATGTGTTTCTTTTATTTGGTATTGTTTATTACTTTTGATTCTCTATCTCTATCTTCAGTTCACGATGTTTGAACAAGAATTGTCTAATGCAAAATGTATAGGGTTCATTCGCTCGATGAATTTTAAAAATTATTAGTTTGAGAAAAGACGGTTGTATACCGGTTAAAGTTTAGATATATCTGAACAAGTGTAATATAACAATCTGGCCCCACCCGAGGAAGTGATGCAAGCGATGGTGTTTCCCGTCGGTGAAGGGGTCGGCGAAACGACAAGACAGGTGTTTGTGAAATACATCCTGTCGAGGCCGGAGCGGATGTCGTTTGACCTTATTTCCGACAGCGGCGGAAATGACTGCGGAGGCAGACAGAACAGGTGTCTCTGGGAATTACGTGGGCGTTGCGTGGGCGAGGCAAAACCGGAAGGAAAGTCCCGGTTCTAGAAGACTATATAAAGACCTCGACACACGGATTCGCCAGCAGAGAACGGCCAGTGGAAGCAGAGAAACACTACAGGCAAGACTACACTCCCGTCGGCCCATTCTATTCTTCCGTTCTCTATTCCACACGGTTCGTCGTCATTAATAAAAATATAACCCCATATTTTTATATATGCGTGTTTGTTGTTTTGTCGTCGTACGGCGATATATAACACAAGTTTGATACTAGAAATGACAATGACATTAATGTTTCGGTCTGACAAAGTAAAGTATTTCTCTATTCTACTCAATGTCCTATTTACATTTAAATAAATGTCCCTACAACGTTTTAAAGCAACATAACATCCCGAAAAAATTAAAATATCACGAAACACTTAGCAAAATGCTTAAATTTACATTTAAATGAGGAGAAATAAAACCATAGATTTTTAAATTTAACATTTAATGGTTGGAGTTCGAGCCTGCTTAAACACTTTTTAGATTAATATAGGATTAGTTCATTCGCAATCTACTAATAGTATCATGTTCGTGTCATCAACAAATAAGCCGGTTATTTGACCAATTTTTTCTAGTGTAGAGTTGAACAAATTATTTTTTTAATCGTTTCACGCCAAGCGAGGCAGTAACGCCACTGATGCGCAGGGGCTAAATAAGAGTAAAAGATTAGATAAGAGGAGAGTAAAGAGAAAGACGAACTAGTTTCAGGGGGTGTCAGGGAAAGGGCAAAAGAAGGATGCGAATACAGGTGTGTTGACAGTTGTGAAGGTAGAGAGAAAGGAAAGGATATACAGGTTAATTTAGAAAAAACTGGAATCAAGTGGATAAGAGATGGGCATTGACATTGCATTTAAATTCCTGGAGGTTGTAGCCGTCAGGAAAGCAAGAATATGGAAGAGCGTTCCACAGGCCGGAAGGGCAAGAAAAGAAGCAAATGGAGTAGAATTGTCGGCTGCGTTTGGCTGATCTAACTGTGAATGTGTGGGACCCAGTTGCCAGTCTGGTTGCACGAGTAAACTCATGTGGCAGGGGCACCAGTGACTTAAGTTCGTCAGAGCATAAGCCATTAAAATATTTATAGAACATACAGAGGGAATCTACATCCTGTCGATGAAAAAGTGGCTGGAGTCGAGCCGCCAAGTCGGTACCTATCACATTACTGGTTCTCATTTGGTGCCTGCCCAGAACACTGAGATGAACAGCGGGTCGCCTGACCAGATATGACACCAGTATTCTAAGCAAAATGTTAAAAACAAAACCAGTCAAAAGCAGGATGAAGTAACTCGTTGGATCAAAGGCCATGTAACACAAAACTGTAGGTTGGGATATATAGCTGTATTTTGTTACATAATGCAAACGCCAGGCCCAGATAGATCAGCAATGTTTTCTGGGTTTAGGATATTAGTTAAAAAATACGCGATTCAACATAGGATAATAATAAATTTTAAACGCGATAGCCTTCTCCTTCCCAGGTTGAAAGACTGCGTAAGTCCACTCGTGGAGCTAATGTAAGCCAACGTGAGGCCATTTTCCCATTGCCTCTTAGAATCAAAGCTGCCCCTTTTGCCCTCTTCTCATAAAAAAATGAATAGGAAAATGAAATCTTCTTTTTTCTTGATAATATTTTATGTCGTAGCTTGTGGACTCAGAAACGGCACAGAACACAACGGTGTGTGAGGCCAGACGCAGTGATGATATGGTTTCGTTGAGTGAAATACTTCTTAGACTGTAGCCGCGCGTATTGACAGCGGCGAAGTTAGCAGAACGTTAGTTATGATTTTAGAAAAAAAGCGATGTACACGTTCTACTTGCCCAAGTGAATCTATGCAAGAATCTAAACTTATTTACAAATGAAATTTTATGTGTGTGTGCGTCTGTGTGTGTGTGTCCGTTACCTATAGACTCCAAAATGGCTGAATCAATTTTCTTGAAAATTTACACAGTTGTACTAGAAGCGTCTGCGAGTGTTCTTAGCTAGGTTTTGTGTCAAGGTGCCCCTAATAAATTTCGAAAATCGATAATCGAAAAAATCAGGTTAAAGAAGGAGTGGTTCGATTTTAATCAAATTTGATACACTTATAGACAAAGACATAAGAAACAATATTCAGAAGTTTCAAGGTTGCAGTTCTTACAATAGTGTAGAAAATCGATAATATATATATACAAATGTTTTCATTACACTCGAGCAACGCCGGGCTATACTGGTAGTGAATAACTATACAGAATTTCAGAGCAAGTGAAGTAGAAACTCGAAACAACAGATATGTACTACAAGGTTTTGACGAAAATGAACACGAAAAGGAGACTTATACTCAACACCAGGAAAAGACAATTGAGGATGTTCGAACACGGAATGAAGATCCAAGGCCTGGATAATCTAATACCCACAAGACGAATGGAGGGAAAGAAAAAAGAAAGGAAAGTGGGACAAGATATACTTGATTGGCTTGAGCAGATAGATGGTGGAGCAGTGTTTGGGAGAGATACCAAAAGGAAAAAATATTAAGCGTGACAAGGTATAGAGGTAAATGGATATGTCTGATCGCCTAAGTCCTGAAAGAACACGGCACATGAAAAAGTAGATGAGGAGAAGCCAAATATATCTGAGGAGAAAGATGGATAATTAATCCGTCGCATGTTTTGTGCAAATAGTACGATCGGGCCTAATCTTTCTCCAGCTCAAACCACATCGAATGTCCTCTGACTTGAAGACTCGCATTGATCACGGATAATGATGAAGAAAAGGATGATATGAAAGCCATGAAAATACGTATCTGAACTCTCTATCCCATTGCCTAATTTCGTGATAAAGATCATGCCATTGGCCTGACACTGTAATTGTTGAAATAGAGTATATGTAAATGTTAAATTAGCAGAAGGATTTCCTCTTTCGAATCTATTCAATTTTAAGTACATCTAATAGGCTTCGAAATCCGATAGGCTTTACAGATCCATTAATATTTTAAATCTAATTTTACTTTTTCGTTTAGGCGTGTGGTTACAAGCTTAACGTTCACACCTTAAGAACCAGCTTCACATATCATCATAATGAGAGATTTGTCAATGAATATAAAATCTATGAAGGGTATATATGTAATATATATATATATATATATATATATATATATATATATATATGTGTGTGTGTGTGTGTGTGTGTGTGTGTGTGTGTGTGTGCATATTTGTCTGTGCATGTGTGTTTTTGTGATTGTGTATATAAATTAGGTTGTCACGCATGAAGTGACGCACTTTATAGGAAATGAATAAAACTCTTCTAAAATAGTCAGTATCTAATTTATTTAGTTGAAATAGACACTATATTGAATTATGAGCTTTCTCCAAATTACCTCTGAATTTTTTATTCCATCTTTTAGAAAATATCATCCTTTGATGTTATAAACTGTTCAAATACTTCGATTACATATTCTTTGTTGGAATTTTTTTTTTATTGTGTATGAAAATCTCAAAATGCTAACGTTGGTGATAATCCGTAGGATAGTTTAATATGGAAGATGAAGCAAAATATTCAAATTCAAGCTATGCAGTTTTTTGGTCAATTGATTGAGAAGCGTGCGGTCGTGCGTAGTCGTGCAGAAAATTGATCCATTCCTATTTACAAGTCGAAAAGTATTTACTTCTTCAGTTTTTCTTGTATACATTCAATTTCTTCTTAATACTAAGTTGCTGTTATTGTTTTGGATTGAGGCAAGAATAAATGTAGAATAACTCGTTCAAAGGCCACCATATAGTAACCATTAACGTTTTAACGGACAGTGGAGGTTTGGCGTAGCGGTTTAATGATTCACTCCTACATAACCTACTCTCTTACTGTTGTCAAAGAGTATTAATTTCTCATCACAGGAAATAATTCGATACAAAAAAGGTTATTTGCCAGTTTGTATTCATACAATAAAATTAATTAACAATGTTTAATTGTAATCATTTTCATTGGATTTAAGAGTAATTATATATTGAAAGAAAAATTATGTAGAAAGAAAAAGAGTCAGGAATAATTAAAAATAGTTTTATATACAAAGGAAGTTACTTTGTTCGACGTCCAAGTCAACGATTAACAACATATGTCTCACTTCATGGGTGGCATATGAACCGTGGGAAATAATAATAATAATAATAATAATAATAATAATAATAATAATAATAATAGTAAAAACTTAAAACAAAGAAAGAAATGACAAGAAATAAAATGGATTCAAATATTAAGGTAAAAAAAAAAAAATCAGAAAAGTGGTCAAAATTATAAACATATAATAGGAGATGCGACAACCAATCCGAAAATGATTCATTTAATGTGCAAAGTGAACAAGTAAATTACAGGGTTAGCGGGAGATAACTCATAACTACCAGAAGCAGCTCTAAGCAAGGAATGGAGATTATATGCAATTTGAATAGAGATTATAATAAAGGGTTCGGTTCGAAATTTCTAGCTCCTAAAGAAGGTCGGAGTATACAACGGCCGAAACGTGCAAATGGCAAGATGACAATGATCTGAATAATGTCCATATTGAAAATACTACCTCATTTTAGAAATATAGTCAAATATATATATATATATACAAACATGGTACACTTTTTATACAGGCGTTGCCCAACTGACCATACTATACTGTTCAGTTGACAAAGAACCAATAAAACAGTATGAGCGAAAGTAAAAATATAAATTTGCGAAAGTTTAGTCATCGCACCCAGTATATATTCGCCTACCCAGATTCTCTTTTGGCTTAAGATCTCGTATGATAATTCTCTAATAGTGTGGCATCGTCTCCTCAAACTGATATTATCAAGAAGTCTCCTTCCAGAAACATCGTTCCTGCGTGAATATATATATATATATATATATATATATATATATTCACGCAGGAACGATGTTTCTGGAAGGAGACTTCTTGATAAAATCATATATATATATATATATATATATATATATATATATATATAGTCAGCCGCAGACAGATCTGTTTCGTTGAATCACAGCTCATCAGTACGGTAGACTCCGATTGCTTATATATATATATATATATATATATATACAGAAAGAGAGAGAGAGAGAAATACAATATATCGCACATATAGTACTCGATGTAATTAAACAAAGATTTTAAGTATATTTTAATAAATTTACATATCATCTCTCATCGATAACAGATCTCGAACTTTCATACACAACGCAATCTTCAGGTGCTGAGTAGAGACATAAGTAGTAGATAGAATTAAGACTGGATAAATTTTGCTTGAAATTACCTTTATGTCAATCTGCGTGTTATGTTTTTTCTTTTCTTTATTTGATAATGATGTATAAACATTTGCTTCAATTTTTCGATCTACGTTGATATTCACTAAAGAATGATAACATTTCTACGCTCAAATATAGCTTCAGTATGATATCCATATCGCTATATTTTTGTTCTTATTATTTCTTTTGATTTCTGTTGCATACACATAACTTTCCGAGTCCCAAAGAAAGATTTCAGGTCAGAAATTTATTTATGACATTTTGAAAATGATCATTACAAAAACAATTAATAAAAAAACTAAGATCACAAATATTTTGCATAAATAAGGCCTTTCGCAAAGTCTGATTTGTGAATATGCGTTGTGGTGTAGTGGATATCGACCCGGAACGAGAAACCAGAGTGCCGAATTCGAATTCTAGTTACATTTGCTGCATTCACTTACGCGCAAATACCCTTTGGAAAGATATTAATCCAACTCTTCTCCTTCAAGCTATGGGTTAAATAACATGGCAGCATGGGTTATATAACCTTGGCCGGTAACCACCGGAAGGAATGGCAACAATGCAGGAAATTTTCTATCAGGTCAGTCATGTCTCGTTCGAAACACGATCGCCCAAGCATATATCCCGTATTGCAATTAAGTGACTTAATGTGTGAGTTATAGTAGTGATTAATTTTATTTTGCATTTCTTTACGTCTTGAGCTTCTGGGAATCTATTCAATGATTCTATTTGAATCTGTTCAAATCAATCCGAGGTCTCCACTGTTATTGGAATTGTCCTCATGTACCACATTTTAGAGATAATTTTAACATTTTTATTCCTATAGTTTCTGTTGTATACTCATTCCCTTGCGCATTGCAAACAGACCCTTTAAGTCAGAAATAGAATCATGACAATTTCCACTACACATTTATCGAAAAAAAAAAACATACAAACTGCAAACACACACACACACACATACACACACACACACACACACACACATACATATATATATATATATATATATATATACCTTAGTAAGGGAAGAAACGTGATTTTCAGAAAAAGTATTGTATTTTCCTCCTGCATTTTCTGACGCAGATTCATTTCATGGGTCTATTAGATCATTTTTCAGTCAAACTCAGTGCCCCAAAGAAAGATTTAGTTATTGATGCCTTCCTGTGTTATATTCTATTTTAATTTTCACTTCAAGTTCTTTATACTTTGCTAGTTTTTTAAGGTTCTTAAGCAATATCATAGTCTGCAGGAACTGTTATATCAATATGCAAAAACTTCCTATTTTGGGGTATATTATTATATCCGTACTTTCGGTCCCAACCGTGGATCATACATTATAAGTCCTGTCCATCAATTCATTCGACCTCAAACATAACAGCTTTTACAGAATATTTTTAGAGCCAACAACGCAGACTATTATTATTATTGTTAATAATAATAATAATAATAATAATAATAATAATAATTAAAAAAGGCAGTAAATACAAACAAGATTTAAATTTAGTAGATTCTACAGAAAAGCAAAGCAGAAGCCAAGAACCAATTATTGCGACAAAAAAAATATGAAAAAGAAAACCACGGATATAGCTCTTGAACAGAGTAAACCACGCTGACAAGACAAACCTTTGCTTTGCCAATATCCAGAACGTGTTAATAAATCCACTGTTGATAAAGTTATTACATCGATGGTTACGTGCATCACGATTAAAGGTTGAAGGCTTTATTTTTGCAGCGCAAGACCAATGTGAAGACCACTATGAACTTTCAGGCAAATATTATACATAATAGTGTGGATTCAAAATGCAGGTTTTGTGATAAATACCAAGAAACAATAGGCCTTCTAATCTCAGGACGTTCTGTACTTTGCCCAAATGAATATAAAAATCGCCTTGGATATAGTGGGGTAATATTTACAGTGGACAATGTGCAAACACTATGGAAAATATGTAAACAAATACTGGTATGAACATCACCCAGCACCCGTTACAGAAATAGAAGATGTCACCATTCTATGGGATTACACTATCTACACAGACAGAAAAATTGAAGCAAATATACCGGACATTATTGTTAAAAACCAGAAAGAAAAAAATTGCCTATTAATTGATATGGCTTTTCCAGCGGATTGTAACATAGCAACCAAGGAATTCGAAAAACTGTCAAAATATAAAAACCTGGAAATTTAAATAGAAAACATGTGGAAATTGAAAACAAGAATCGTGCCAGTGATAGTAGGTGAACTTGGAATTATAAAAAATAAAACAAAACAACACATTGAAAGAATACCTGGAAACTCCAGCTTAAGAAATATACAAAACATTTTCTTATTAAGTACAGCCCACACACTAAAGAGAACTTTGTCTATGTAACGCTAGGGATGATGGGGAAGATAGAAAAAACATTAAATGGAGCCATAACAACACGCCACGACTTGCCTTAGGTCTTCCCGCAGACTTGATTGGTAGTGCGACCATAGCAGAAATAAAAATATGATGAGAAATTACATAATAATAATAATAATAATAATAATAATAATAATAATAATTGCTGATTAATATATCTCAGACTGTGAAATTGAATTGGGATGTATTCTGCCTCTCTTTTCTCGAGATGTATTTCTTTTGTTTCGATCTCCCAGCCCTGGAAACAAACAAGAATTGGATCTAATATCGAACTCGAGACTCCATTCCCAATTTTCAGAGATGAAACTTTTCCTCGTAATCAGTCTCGTGAAATACTGGGTAATGATTTTCTTTTCCATTTTCCCGAACTTTTTCCCTGCAAATCAAAATAAAAAAAAAAAACTTAAAATTCGACTAAAGAAATCATCGTCAATAATAGTTTCTGGATTAATTCAAGCTAATCTATTAAAATGGAGTCGATATGTCTAGCAATGACGACACAAACAGCTTCAGTCGATACGAAAAATTTACCCA
This sequence comes from Ascarosepion bandense, assembly GCA_037127315.1. Lineage (NCBI taxonomy): Eukaryota > Metazoa > Mollusca > Cephalopoda > Sepiida > Sepiidae > Ascarosepion > Ascarosepion bandense. Next base: position 752,295 of record JBBBDQ010001737.1, read on the forward strand.
GTGCAGTAAGTATATTTTCTGCAATGACAACGACCGCGATACATTTGAAAAAGAAAATATGAAAAAAATTTCAAGCTACACTTTAATAAATTAAAGGTTTAATGTAAAAGCTGAAATTAAAACAAAATAAAACGAAATGCCTCGTTGATGATGTGTGTCAGCTGTAAGTGATTTTTGAATAGTTTCGGTTAGTTTTATATATTTAT